>CAUYLG010001744.1:0-76413 GCA_963573385.1 Cacajao melanocephalus | reverse complement strand
CTTTGACAAACCTGACAAAAACAAGCAATGGGGAAATGATTCCCTGTTTAATAAGTGGTGTTGGGAAAACTGGCTAGCCATGTGCAGAAAGCAGAAACTGGACCCTTTCCTGACACCTTACACTAAAATTAACTCCAGATAGATTAAAGACTTAAACATAAGACCCAACACCATAAAAACCCTAGAAGAAAACCTAGGCAAAACCATTCAGGACATAGGCATAAGCAAGGACTTCATGACTAAAACACCAAAAGCATTGGCAACAAAAGCCAAAATAGACAAATGGGACCTAATTAAACTCCAGAGCTTCTGTACAGCAAAAGAAACAGTCATTAGAATGAACTGGTAACCAACAGAATGTGAAAAAGTTTTTGCAATCTACCCATCTGACAAAGGGCTAATATCCAGAATCTACAAAGAAGTTAAACAGATTTACAAGAAAAAAACAAACCCATCCAAAAGGGGGCAAAGGATATGAACAGACACTTTTCTAAAGAAGACATATATGAGGCCAAGAAACATGAAAAAATGCTCATCATCACTGATTATTAGAGAAATGCAAATCCAAACCACATTGAGATACCATCTCACACCAGTTAGAATGGCGATTATTTAAAAATCTGGAGACAACAGATGCTGGAGAATATGTGGAGAAATAGGGAGACTTTTACACTGTTGGTGGGATTGTAAGCTAGTTCAGTCATTGTGGAAGACAGTGTGGCACTTCCTCAAGGACCTAGAAATAGAAATTCCATTTAACTCAGCAATCCCATTACTGGGTATACACCCAATAGATTATAAATCATTCTATTATAAAAACACATGCACACGTATGTTCATAGCGGCACTGTTTACAATAGCAAAGACCTGGAACCAACCCAAATGCTCATCGATGATAGACTGGACAAGGAAAATGTGGCACATATACACCATGGAATACTATGCAGCCAAAAAAAAATGATGAGTTTGTGTCCTTTGTAGGGACATGGATGAATCTGGAAACCATAATTCTCAACAAACTGAAACAAGAACAGAAAATCAAACACCACATGTTCTCACTCATAGGCCAGTGATGAACAATGAGAACACATGGACACAGGGAGGGCAGCATCACACACTGGGGTCTGTTGGTGGGGGCAAGGGAGGGACAGCAGGGGGTGGGTGGGGAAGTCAGGGAGGGATAACATGGGGAGAAATGCCAAATGTAGGTGACGGGGTGATGGAGGCAGCAAACCACATTGCCATGCGTGTAACAATGCAACAATCCTGCATGATCTGTACGTGTACCCCGGAACCTAAAGTACCATGAAAAAAAAAAGAAACATTGGCCTGTAATAATCTCGTTGTGTTTTGTCTTTGTCTCGCTTTTGTATCAGGGGAATGCTGGCCTCATACAATGAGTTTGGAAGTATTTGCTTCTTTCTAATTTTTTGGAAGAGTATGTGAATGATTAGCATTATTTTTTGTTTAAATAATTGGTTAGGTTCACCAGTGAAAATGCCTACTCCTGAGCTTTTCTTTACTGGGATTTTTTTTTTATTAGTTATTCAGTATTCTTACTCGTTTGTTTGTTCATTTTTTCTACTTTTTCATCATTCAGTCTTGGTAGTTCATAAGTTTCCAGAAATTTTTTTCATTTCTTGTAGTTTATCTAATTTGTTGATGCAGAATTGTTTATAGTAGTCTTGTATGACTTGTCTTTTATCTCTGTGGCATCAATTGTTATGTTTTCTTTTTTATTTCTTATTTTATTGGAATCTTTTCCCTTTTTATTATGTTAGCTAAAAGTTTGTCAGTATTGTTTATCTAAATTTTTAGCCTCTATTTCATTTATTTGTGCTTTTATCTCTGTTATTGCCTTCCTCCTGTTAACTTTGAGCTTGGTTTGTTCTGTTTGTCTAGTCCCTTAAATTGTGAAGTTCACTTACTTTATTGTCTTTCATATTTTTTAATGTAGGGTTTTTTCTTTTCTTGTTTTTTTTTTTTTTTCTTTTTTAACACAGCATCTCACTCTGTCACCCAGGTTGGACTGCTGTGGCATGATCTCGGCTCACCACAACCTCTACCTCATGGGCTCAGGTGTTCCTCCCACCTCAGTCTCCCTAGTAGCTGGGGCTACGTGCCTCCTACAACACCCAGCTAATTTTTTTGTATGCTTTTCTAGAGATGTGGTTTTACCATGTTGGCCAGGCTGGTATCAAACTCTTGGCCTCAAGTGACCCACCTGCCTCGACCTCCCAAAATGCTGAGATTACATGCGGGAGCCACTGCACCAGCCTGTTTGTTGATATTCTTATTTGTTTCCATTTTCCTGATTTTTTTAGTTGCCTATCTGTGTTTTCTTGTAGTCCGCTGAGTTTCTTTAAGTCTACTGTTTTAAATCATTTGTTAGAAAATTCATAGAACTCCATTTCTTTAGGATTAGTTCCTGGAGATTTTTTTTGGTAGTGTAATATTTTCTTGATTCTCTGTGCTCATTTGCTTTGAGTGTCTAAATATTTGAAGAAACAATCACCTTTTCTATTCCTTCCAGACTAACTTCAGCATCCAAAGAACTTTACCAATTAACTCAGCTGGAGATTTTGACTGTGTCCCTCAAACCTTTTTTAATAAATATGCACATTCCGCTTCTTTCCATTCCTTTTTAGGACAAGTTTCAGAACTTTATGCCTTCTCCCAATTCCCTCAAGTTTTGTCAGATACTTAGAACCACTCATCAGTTTTCTTTAGGGTAGTACACTGATATTTGTATGTTGAATATTATCTTTACTTCCCTTTCTTTCTCCTGAAGAAAAAACTCAATATTGTGAACCTTCTTCCAATCCCATTGAGCTGTGTTGAATACTAAGAGCTGCTTTTTCATTTTAACCAGAGAAGTGCATTGGGTGACAGGACATTGTGAGTAAGTTCCACTTCTCTTTCCTCCTCTCGAAGGAGAAATTTCAGAATTGTGTGTCTTCTCTCAGTCCCACGGAGCTGGGGTAGGATTTGAGAAGTGCCTTCTCTGCTGAAATTTGCACTGTCTGCTGAGATCCATGCCTTCTGCTGAGAACCACAACAGCTACTTTGGCTGATGCTGGATGTTGGCGGTCACGTTGGCTGTTTGAGGCTGTGCTGGTTCCTGGGGCCATGTAACTGGTATAATCTGTGCCTGGAAGTTGAGGTTAGCATTAGTATTTGCAATCTGTACTGGGTGTCCAGTGTTGTAGTTGCTGTGGTATATTTTAAACTGCACCATAAATATTAGCATGTGAATAGTTGGAGGAACAAAATGAAAAAAAAAAAACAAATAGTGCCAGCTAATCTGTTAATGGAAGTAATGCAAATGATTAATCATGGGGTATACACTTAGTACTATATAAAGTCTAATTTTTCTAGAATTTCTACCCAGGTTTCCTTTAAATATTCTGTCCTATTTGTCTTCATAATTTTACTTCTACACCTCAAATCATTTGTTTTTATCTTTGTCCCATAAATATGACAATAGAAGTTAGGTATATTGTGGGATACAGAATTTGGGTAGACATGTTTTGTAAGATTTATGAAAATCTCTTTTATTCCCAATTAAACATGTTATCTAAGTATTATTTATGGAAGACGGTTCTATTTTGTGAAACTACTTATAAGTTAAATCTCCCATTTGTTAGTTGGTCTTATTTTTATTTTTATTTTTAAATTTTAGATTCAAAGGGTTACATGTGCAGGTTTTTTACATGGAAATATTGCATATGGCTGGGGTTTAGGATTCTGTTCAAGCAATCATCCAAATATTGAACATAATACCTACTAGGTAAATTTTCAATCCTTGCCATTCTCCCTATTTTCTACTTCTTGGAGTCCCCGGTGTCTATTATTTCCATATTTGTGTCCACATGTACCCATTGTTTAGCTCCCACTTATAAGTGAGAATGTATGGTATTTGATTTTCTGTTTCTGTGTTATTTCACTTAGTATAATAGCCTTCAGCTCCCTTCCTGTTGCTGCAAAGAACATGATTTCATTATTGTTTATGGCTGTGTAGAATTCCATGCTATATATAGACCAGATTATTTATCCAATGAACCATGATTAACACTTAGGTTGATTCCATGACTGTGGTAATGCAAACAGTGCTGTGATAAAGGCACAAGTATGGATGTCATTTTAGAAATAATGAATTGTGGCTTTTGGGGGTAGATACAGTAGTGAGATGGCTGGGTCAAATGGTAGTTCTACTTTTAGTTATCTGAGAAATCCGTGTTCTTGATACTCAGCTTCAGTCCCTAACAGTCATAGAGAAGATTCAGTCTTTATTAATTCATAGCAGTTTGTCTCTGTGCCACCTGTTTCTGCTTATAGCTTCTGAGATCCATGGGTCCAGATACTGGGTTTAAAGGTCTAAGTCTTCCTTATCAATGTGTGTTTCTGCTCCATTTCTGATCCATTGATGTTTATTTTGCTTTTGAGCATGACTGTCTTTTAAAAATGTTTTTTAAATTATCTAATACTGTTATAAATTTGGAGAGAAAATGTTTTTTAAGAACATTTGTCTAGAATTTGATTATGAATATTTTCAAACATAGGGTAAATTAGAATAAAAGTGTGCATACATGTATATTTATGACCTAAATGCTACCATTACCATTTGACTAGTTTTATCACATATCTTCAAATTTCAATTCTTTTATTCATTCATCAATCCATCCTATTGTTTTCTAGCATTTCATAGTTAGTTGTGGACATGAGTACACTTCCTAGAAAGTGGTATTTTACATGAACTCACAGCACTAAATTAAATAGAAGTCTTGAAGTAAATAAAGACATTTACTTTTCTTTAAACCAGTATTTGCTAAACTTACTTGGGATGGAACCCTTTGTTTTACAACTTGCAGGATTATTTACAAGATTACTACCCAGTAATTCAGTGGTCTGCAACTGCACAAGGGGCCACTTTCATGGAAGACAATTTTTCCATAGACTGGGTTGGAAAGCAATGGTTTCAGCATGAAACTGTTCCACCTCAGATCATCAGGCACAAGATTCTCATAAGGAGCATGCCACCTAGATCTATCCCCTGCACAGTTCATAATAGGGGTCATACTCCTTTGAGAATCTAATGCTGGCAATGATCTGATAGGAGGTGAAGCTCAGGCAGTAATGCTCATTTGCCTGCTGCTCACCTCCTGCTATGCAGCTTGGTTCCTAACTGGCCATGCACTCGTACTGGTCTTTGGCCCGGGGTTTGGGGACCCCTGCTGTAGTACAAGCTTGAGGAAATGGAATAATGTTACTTGCCTAAAATTCTATTTTTAAAATCAATTTCAATCCTTTTTAATGTAACTTTGTAATGATCCTTCCAAATTTCTGTCATAAGAAATTTTAATTTTTAACCAGCCTGCTACCTCCATCTTTTCTTAACTATGTCCATCCTTTTAAAACATTTAGGCACAACTGTTTAAAAAATTATAGACTCAAAATTCTTAAATGTGTGTGTATATAGGTACATATATTTATATATAAATATATAACTTTGGTGAATTAAATTCTCTAAAACTCAGTTTTGTCATTATAAAATGGGGAAAGTAATACCCATCCTAATTATTTTTAGTGATGATAAAATTGCATAATTGATGAAGAACACCTAGTTCCATGTAGAAACACTAGCAAGAGCTTAATAACAGATAGCTGTTGTGTGTGTTATTTCTTCCAATATAATTTTTATGAATGATAGAAAGATGTTGTGTGAATGGTATACCTGGATAGCCTTGCACAGAGAAATCATACCTAATTTAATCAAAACATGTAGGCAATGATTTAGATTTTTCTTGAGGAAGGAAGGAAAAAGAAAAGAAGAGAGGGAGATTTTGCTTCACCCAAATCACTACTGTTATTTATGAACTTAGTTCAATGATAATCTGGGCCAGTGTTCCACATAAAAATGATGCAATGGACTTGTTTATCTAATTAGTCATATTTAGATAAGTTACTGTCAAACAGATGCAAAAAATAAGTGATGAAGATCAGTAATGAAAGGTATATTTTATTAGAGAGATTTCTATCATTATATTACCTAGTATATCACCTAGTGGTAATCACATTAAGGAAGGGGTGATGAAAATTAACATTTAATTAGCACATACCATGAGCCAGGCAATGTAATAATAAATTCATCTTCCTGAACATTTTGTAACAGAATAAGAAGCATAATATCTTATCTAATATCTCAGATCTTAAGTCCTGATGCTTGTTCTTTCATATATTATCAAATCCCTAATTGCAAGTTTAAAAGTCATATCAAATACAACATATCCAAAAATCTATTCTCTTGTCAGCCCCCACTGTTTCTGTACAAATGTAATTCAGATTATGTCACTCTCCAAGATTCTTATCTTGACCTACATTGTTCTGTATAATCTTGCCCCAGGTTATTTCTCTGATCTCATCTACTACCACTCTTCCTTTTTTACTCTTTGACCTCAAACAATGCAGGCCTTGATGCCCCTTAATGTACACCAAGTAGAACCCTATCTCATAGCTCAAGATTTTTAACTTGCAGTTTTCTCTGTCCAGAAATTTCTTCTCCAGATATTTGCATGGCTCACTCTCTCTTGTTACTTAGAACTTTGCCTAAGAGATCTGACAACTTCTTAGAGAAGCTTTTTTGACCACTATAAATTATTTTACTCTGCATTACTCTTTTTTGTAGCTTATATTATAATAAACCTATATAATATTAGATTGGTGCAAAATTAAATGTGGTTTTTTCCAACAAAAGTAATAACAAAAACCATTACTTTCAGTGGCATTGCCACTACTTTTAATGGCAAAACCCACAATTACTTTTGCACCAACCTAATACTTGTTTTTATTATCTGTCTTATTCGTTTGAATGTCAGCTCCATAAACACCAGCACTTTACTATAGTCATTGTTATGTCTTTAGCTCCTGGAACAGTACCTGACACATAATAAAGACATAATAAATATTTGTTATATAGAATTCCAGATGGCTTACTAGACACAGCCAGGAGGAACATCTCCCACTGAGAGACCAGGGCATCGAGAAGCCTGGCACACTCTAAGCAGATCTTTGAAGGGAAGAAATTGAGAGTAAATGAAGGGAGGTTGCAAGATGCTGGACTGAAGGGGAAGGAATCTGGGAACCCTACACAGGTTGGCCAAACATCAGGACTCATTCCTGGCCCCTAGGGACTCCTGAGGATGGGGTGAGTTGATAAGGCAAAGAGTAGACTTCTCTCACTACATATCTTCAGAATCCTGGCAGCAGTAGACTTCACAACCCTCATGGACACTGGAGCTGGCAGAGAACTGCTTAGAGAGGTATCAGGAGAAAGACTTCAGCCTATGTGGAGCACAAAGGGTTTAGTACATAAAGGGCTACAGTGGAGCTTGGTCAAGGACATCAATCCCCTAAGTCTTGCCATACTCCTCTAGGAGACTTTAACATTAAGGTGACTGACTGTGACAGAGCAGGAAGTCTTGCCTGTGGGATGGGGCCAGTCCGAACTGAGCAACCCCTGTCAAATGACCTATTCAGGAGCTCCAGCCTGGCCACGCCCACTGGCAGTACAACCTCAGATGCACAACCAGGGTGCTTCCCAGGGATTCTCATCATAGCTTCTTCACCAGAAGAGTATACCTGATCATGGGAGAGCACCAGCAGACTAGCCCCCACTGACATGCACCAGCTCACCCACAGCTTTCTTGTACAACAGCCTCCCCACACCATTTTGGTGGTGCACACTTACCCATGGCCTCCACATTGCTTTGCTAGTGCATGAATGCAGGCAGACCTCACCCCCTCCACGCTGGCATGTGAGTGCACAACCCACTGTGCCACCCTTGCCACCATAAGCACACCCTGCCACCTCATCCCACTGGCACACGGGCATCCCACTCCACCTATGCCACTGGCTCAAAGACACACAAAGGTGCTGCAACTCCAGCTCCACCAGCATCCTGCCCCTGCAACCTACAGCATAAGTACCAGCACAGACACCAACAACCCTGCTCCTCCCAGTGTCCCTCTCTGGTTAGCATGCATGCAGTCTGTCACTCTGCTATGGCTGCTGTCACGCATAGATCAGCATGGATTCCATTGCTATATCCCCAAAGAAGCAATTTGGCCAGAGTCCTTCATTGAAGTGTTATAGCAAGTGGAACAGGAACACTTCAGACCATCAAGAGGAGCAGGTTCCTAACCTTCAGGGGTTAAATAAGAAAACCAGGTGCCTGGTACCAGCATCCCCAGAGATAGAGCAGGCAGCCCAGGTGTGCTGAACTGAGCCTTGTCTCCCTAAAAGCTTCCAGAAATAAAGCCAGTTGACTGAACCCAACTTATGCCACAATTAAATCGCCAAGGTCATCAAAGAAGATAAAAGCAAACAATAAAAAACAAAAATAAAAAAATAAAGGACAGCAACTTCAAAGACTGAAGAAACTTCACCACACAGATGAGAAAACAAGTATAAGAACTGTGACAACTAAAAAATCCAGAGTATATTCTTACCTCCAAACAACCATACTATTTTCTAAGCAATGGTTCTTAACCAGGCTAAAATGGCTGAAATGATAGACATAGAATTTAGAATACAGATAGGAATGAAGATTATCAAGTTTCAGGAGAATGTGAAAACCCAGTCCAAGAAATCTGAGAAATACAATAAAATGTTACATGAGCTGAAAGATGAAATGACCATCTTAAGAGAAAAAAAAAAAACCCTGATCTGATAGGGCTAAAAACTTATTTTAATAATTTCATAATACAATGGCAAGAATTAATAGCAGAATAAACCAAAATGAGGAAATATTTTCAGAGATCAAAGGGCCTTAGAATTAACTCAGTCAGGCAAAAAAAAAAAAAAGAATGTAAAACAACTCTGAGAATATGGGATTATAAAAGGAGACCAAATCTATGACACATTGGTTTTCCTAAGAGAGAAGTAGAGAAAGCAAGCAACTTGGCAAACGTATTTGAGAATATCATCCAAATAATGAACCTGCACTACCTGCACATGAACCCCAGAACTTAAAGTATCATAAAAAAGAAGACTATTAGACACTTATAGGATCAAGATACACAACCTGTCACTGATAAAATATTATTATACTGTGCAAAAATAAAAAGAAAATAAAAAAGTGCATTAGATAACGATTAAAGGTTTAATTCAACAAGAAGACCAAGCTATTATAAATATATATGCACACAACACAGGAGCCCCCAGATTCATAAAACAAGTTCTTAGAAAACTATGAAGGGGCCAGGCGCGGTGGCTCACGCCTATAATCCCAGCACTTTGGGAGGCCGAGGCGGGTGGATCACGAGATCAAGAGATTGAGACCAACCTGGTCAACATGGTGAAACCCCGTCTCTACTAAAAAAAATGCAAAAATTAGCTGGGCGTGGTGGCGTTCACCTGTAGTCCCAGCTACTCGGGAGGCGGAGGCAAGGGAATCGCTTGAACCCAGGAGGCAGAGGTTGCAGTGAGCCGAGATCGCGCCATTGCACTCCAGCCTGGGTAACAAGAGCAAAACTCCGTCTCAAAAAAAAAAAAAAAAGAAAGAAAACTATGAAGAGACTTAGATAAACACACAATAATAGTGTGAGGCTTCAATATCCCACTGACAGTATTAGGCAGATCATTGAGGCAGAAAACCAACAAAACTATTTGGGAATTGAATTCAACCTTTTATGAAATGGACCTAGTAGACATCTATAGAATTTCTACTCCAAAACAATGCAATATACATTATTATTGTCTGCACATGACAAATAATATAAAATTGAGCACACAAGAGGACATAGAACAATTCTCAGCAAATTCAAAAAACTGAAATGATGCCAATCATACTACTGGATCAAATGCAATAAAAATAAAAATCAATACTAACAAATTTCTCAAAACCATATGATTAAATTAATCAAACTGCTCCCAAATAGCTTTTAGGTAAACAATGAAATTAAAGCAGAAATCAAGAAAGTCCTTTAAACTAATGAGAGCAATGATACAACATGCCAGAATCTCTGGGACACTGCTGAATCAGTGTTAAGAGGAAAGTTTATAGTGCTGAATCCTGAAATAATAAAGTTAGAAAGATCATAAATGAAGCACCTAATATCATACCTAGAGGAACTAGAAGAAGAAGAGAAAAACCACCACAAAGCTGGCAGAAGACAAGAAATAACCAAAACTGAGCTGAACTGAATGAAAATGAGATATGGAAAACTATACAATAAATCAATGAATCACAGTGTTGGTTGTTTGTAAGAATAAATAAAAAATATAGACCAATAACTAGACTAATAAAAAAGGGAGAAGAGCCAAATAAACACAATCAGAAATCACAAAGGGGACATTACCACTGATACCCCAGAAATACATAAAACTGTCAGAGACTATCATGAACACCTCTATGTGCACAAACTAGAAAATCTCAAGGAAGTGAATACATTACTGGAAACATGCAAACTCTTAAGGTTGAACCAGGAAGAAATTGATTCCCTGAACAGACCAAAAATGAATTTTGAAATTGAATCAGTAATAAAAAGCTTACCAATAAGAAAAAGCCCAGGATGAGACAGATTCACTAATGAATTCTACTAGATGTATAAAGAAAAGCTGGTATCAATCCTACAAAAACTATTCCAAAAAATGAGGAGGAGAGACACCTCAATCACTCACAAGGCCAGCATCATTCTGATACCAAAACTTTGCAGAGGCACAACAAAAACAATAAAACTTCCAGCCAATATTCTTGATGGGCATAGACACAAAAATACTTGACAAAATACTAGCAAACCAAATCCAGCGGCACATATAAAAGCTAATCAACCAGTCAAGTAAGCTTTATCCATGGGATTCAAGGTTGGTTCAACATACACAAAGCAATAAATGTGATTCATTACATAAACATTAGCAAAAATAAGAACCACATGGTCATCTTAATAGCTATACAATAGGATTTTGATAAAATGCAACATCCCTTCACATTAAAAACCCTCAACGAACTAGGCACTGAAGGAACATACCTCAAGATAACAAGAGCCTTCTGTGAGAAACCTATAGCTAACATCATACTGAACAGACAAAAGCTGGAAGCATTGCCTTTGAGAACCAGATAAAGACAAAGTTTGCCACTCTCATTACTCCAATTCAACATAGTATTGGAAGTCCTAGCCAGAGTAATCAGGCAAGAAAAATAAATAAAAAGCATCCAAACAGGAAGAGAGGAAGTCAAACTGTCACTCTTTGCAGATAATATGATTATATATCTAGATATCTCCCATAGTCTCTGCCTAATCTCTCCTAGTTCTGATGAATAACTTCAGCAAAGTTTCAGGATAGAAAATCAATGTACAGAAATCAGTAGCACTTTTACACACAAACACTGACCAAACTGATAGCCAAATCAAGAATGAAATAACATTTACAAAAGCCCCAACAAAAACAAAATATCTGGAAATGCAGCTAATAAAGGAGGTGAAAGACCTCTAGAATGAGAATTACAAAACACTGTTGAAAGAAATTAAAGATCACAAAAACAAATGGAAAATCATTCTATGCTCATGGATAGAAATAATTTGTATTATTAAAATGGCCAAGCTGCCCAAAGCAATTTACAGATTCAATGCTATTCCAATCAAACCACCAATGACATTCTTCACAGAACTGGAAGAAAACTTGCAAAATTTATGTGGAACCATAAAGGCATCTGAATAATCAAAGCAATCCTGTGGAAAAAGAATAAGGCTGCTGACATCACATTACCTGATGTCAAACTATACTATAAGGCTACAGTAATGAAAACAGCATGGTACTGGTACAAAAAGAGACATAAGGGAATACATTAAGGGAACTAGGGAACAGACAAAAGATACTGGAAGTAAACTCACACACCTACAATCATCTGTTCTTTGGAAAAGAGGACAAAAACAAGCAAAGTAAAAAGGAGTTTTTGTTTAATAAATTGTGCTGGACTAACTGGCTAGCCATATGCAGCAGACTGAAACCCCTTCCTTATATCATATACAAAAATTAAATCAAGGTGGATTAAACATTTAAATGTAAAATGTAAATCTCTAAAATTCCTGAAAGATAACCTAGAAAAATCCATTCTGGACGTCGGTCCTTGCAAAGATTTAATGACAAAGACTGCAAGAGAAATTGCAACAAAACCAAAAATTGACAAGGGGTACCTAATTAAACTAAAGAGCTTCTGCACAGCAAGAGAAACTAACAACAGAGTAAACAGACACCATACAGAAAATATTTTCAAACTGTGCAGCTGACAAAGGTCTAATATTCAAAACCTATAAGAAACTTCAACAAACTAACAAGCAAAACACACACAACATCATTAAAAATGGGCAAAGGACATAAACAGACACTTCTCAGAAGAAGATATACAACAAGCATATGAAAAATGTTCAACAGCACTAATCATTAGAAAAATGCAAATCACAGCAATGAGATACCATCTCATACCAGTTAGAATGGCTCTTATTAAAAAGACAAAATAACAGCTGCTGGTGTTATAGAGGAAAGGGAATGCTTATACACTGTTGGTGGGTATGTAAATTTGTTCAGCCATTGTGGAAAGCAGTTTGGTGATTTCTTAGAGAACTTAAAACAGGGCAGGGCGCAGTGGCTCATGCCTGTAATCCCAGCACTTTGGGAGGCCAAGGCAGGCAGATCACCTGAGGTCGGAAGTTTGAGACCAGCCTGACCAACATGGAGAAACCCCATCTCTACTACAAAAATACAAAATTAGCCAGGCATGGTGTCACATGCCTGTAATCCCAGCTTCTCTGGAGGCTGAGACAAAAGAATCACTTGAGTCCACGAGGTAGACATTGCGGTGAACCAAGATCGTGCCATTGCACTCTAGCCTTGGCAACAAGAGCGAAACTCTATCTCAAAAACAAAACAAAACAAAAACTTAAAACGAAATTATTAAAAACCCAGCAAAACCATTACTTAGTATATAGCCAAAAGATTATAAATCATTGTACCATAAAAACACATGCATGTGTGTGTTCATTGTAGCACTATTCACAAAAGCAAAGACATGGAATAAACCTAAGTGTTCATTAGTGGCAGATTGGATGCATAAAATGTACATATACACCACAGAATACTGTGCAGCCATAACAAAGGATGAGATAATATCTTTTGCAACAACATAGATGAAGCTGGAGGCCATTATCCTGAGTGAAATAATGCAGGAAAATAAAACCCAATAGTGTGTGTTCTGACTTATATGTGGGAGCTAAACATTGAGTACACGTGGATACGAAGAAGGGAACAAGAGACATTGGGGCCTAGTTGAGAGTAGAGAGTGGGAGGAGAGTGAGGACTGAAAAATTACCTATCAGGTACTATGCTTATTACCTGAGTGGTGAAATAATCTGTATACCAAACCCCTGTGACATACAATTTACCTATATAACAAACCTGCACATGTACCCCTGAACCTATATTAAAAGTATTAAAAAATGTTGAATGAATAATCAAATTTCAGATTTAACCCTTAACCACCATGTGAGGTCAGTGTGATTATTCCTAATATTTCATAATCAATAAAGACACTTAGATTCATTGAGTTTAAATAACTCGCCTGAGGATACATTGCTAATAAGTGACAAAGCCACATCATTCTTCCGTTGAATATCTTCTCAGAAATGCCACAAAAATTTGATTAAAAGTAATAAGATATGTTATTCACAATAACTTAATTTATGGTTTTCTGAAAATATGAATCAGTTTCTTGTCAACACTTTGCTTAAAAACATTTCAGTGGTTTCTCCTTGCACTTAGAATAAAACCCAAACTTTTAGCAGGTCCTTCAATACCTTGCATGATCTCTAACTTCATCTGGCATCTCTTTTCCTTTTACTCACATTCTAGCCATACAGACCTTTCTTTCTCTTTATCTCAAACACTATCTTAGAGTTTTACGTTTGCTTTTTTTTTCTTTTGAAAAACTTCCCTTTTTTTCATGACTGGATTCATATTCAGATCTCAGAGACGATTCTAAGGCCTGAATGTTTGTGGCTCCAAAGTTCACGTGTTGGAATTTAATACCCTGCATGATAGTAATAAGAAGTGGGGCGTCTGGGAACTCATTAAGTTCGTGAGGGCTCCACCCTCGTGAATAAGGTGAATGCCCTTATCAAAGAGGATCACGGGAGTTCGCTTGCCTCTTCAGCTGTGTGAGAAAACAGTTAACTATCCATGATGCAGAGAGCGAGCCCTTGCAAGACATCATATCTACTTTTACCTTGATTTTGGAATACCCAGCCTCCAGGACTGTAAGTGATATATTTCTGTTGTTTATAAATTACCTAGTTTAAGGAATTTTGTTAAAACAGCCTAAACTAAGACAGAAGAATTTCCTGATTTTCTTAATCTTCCTATCCCCATACTTATTGCTGTATCCCATTATGCTGTTTTATTTTCCTTATGGCATTTAATGCTATTTAGAATTACATTTTATTTTTATTTCTTTAGTTTCACCTTCACGTTCTATTTCCTCTACAATGTAAGCTCCACAAAGATGGGAACCTTATCTTTCTTGTGGTTGCTATACTCTAGCACCTAGAATAGTGACTGGCACTTAGAAGGCACTTGGAAATAATTATAGGATGATGATGATGATGTTGATTACATTATAATTTGTTGTCTTCTTACTATGTATCGTGTACTGTGTTGAATCATTTACCTATATTATTCCTCAAAAATCCAATGAGAGACATACAATTTATAGGCCTATTTTACAAATAATGGAACTAAGAAGCAGAGAAAATCAACAATTTACCTATAACCACTGCTAAGAAGGAATGTATTCCTAATAAGACCCAGGTGACTTAGTTTGAGTGGTAGTATTAACTCCAATTTTGAATGAAAGAAGAATAAATAAATGATTTAGTTAATGTTTTCTACCCTAAATGGCCTCAGAACCATGATCTTGTCTTTATTTCATATTTCAACTTAAGTGGTATAATATGCTTAACACTGGGTGGAATAAATCAGTTCTGATAAGTACAGAGGAAAGTATAATGGAGGAACCTGATGCAATTGAGCTTTTTAAAGTATCTGGATCCTATTACATTTGCTCATTGAAATTATCAAGATTCCACAATTTTCCACTTGCTACATCAAACTTATCCTAAAAGGAGAAAATTAGCAACTCACCTCTTTAGTACAGCAATCTACATATGAAACATTTTTTCTGTAACTTGTACTTCAGAGATTTCAGCTAGACAATCCCACTTGTAGCTACAGGTTTCTATTTTGACAACCCTTGATAAATCTAGATTTGATCTTCCCTTTTCTTGTTGCAAATTATTAAACACTGCATATAGTAAACATTTTAACTTGAAGTTTATAACCATTTTCTATTAAATCTTACCTATGGGGTACAATTGGTCTCATACCAAGAAGAAAGAGACAATTGTCTAAAATGCTTCTTTCCCAGCTCTTTTACGTAAATGGCTAGCTTCCCAGCTAGAGAAATGTGAATTCTCACTATGCTTCACCTCATCTTGCTTCAAGTAATTCCACATGCTGGAAATTGCATCCTTATCCCTGATATCAATTATTCCATTAACTAAGAGCCTTGGTTGGTTGTAAGTAGCAAAAACCAAATCTAAATGGATTAGGATAGAAAAAGTGTAGAAATAGAATCTGAGGATAAGCAATAGCCTTACTGAGCTGAAGGGCAAGGGTTTACCCAGGATTCAGAAGGAGACTGAAGCCAAAGATGGAAAAGTCTTCAGTAAGTGTTAACAATCCAATTCTCTCATATCTGTTTATATCTGTTTATCTATTCTGTTTACTTTTTTTCTTTTCAGTTAGTCTTTTTCTGCTTGTCCTGTTCAGGAAGCTATGGCTGCCCTTCAGCTCCTAATGTACATTTTATATTTCCAGCTAGAGACTGACTAATGTTAAATCCTAATTCCAAATTCCTGGGGAAAGATTCTTATCTAAGTAATTGTGATAAAGCTTCCCCATCTGGTTGAATTAGCCCTGATCTTGAGTGTGCAATCACAAAGTTAAAAAAATAGCTTCTGGGAGCCCTGTGTATTGGTAGCAGGAGTAGACATTAGCTATTTTCAGAGAAAACTAGATGAACTGAACAAACACATCAGTAGCCCACTATTCTTGATCATTCTTTATGTTGGCAACAACCCTTATGTTTAAAAAATTGATCTCTAAATTAACAATACAGATAGGTTATAATTAAGCATATGAAAGCTTTTTTTTTATAAATTATGAAATTGTCCCAATACATTTGATATATCATATTTGCATACAACTTTTCAGGAATTCCTCTACTGCACAAAATAGAATGTATCATTACAGAGTTATACAAGGTGGCATTAATGGCCTGTTTTCTAAGGACTGAGAAAATATTATTTTATACTATATTGCAACTCTAACTTTTCAAACATAGTTTTACTGTAGTTGAATGATAAAATATTTCAAATGTAAGTATTTTATTATTATCATTTTTTACAAGTATAGGCAATATCCAGATTGGAGTATAATTTGGGCAATTGTAGTGGGGATCAGAATACACTATTAGGCAGGTTGTTTTTACTGATTTTATTATGCCTATGTTATACATCTAATTTTCTCAGTTGCTGGAACAACTTTATGTTAATCAGCACTCTTTAGTCATCCTCAAATTCCCCTTTTCAAGTCCAAGTCTATATTTTGAAATAAGTACAGCTTTTGAAAGCCTTTAGCTGGAAGCTGAGATTAATACATGATTTCAGGAACTACCTAAATACAGATAATTCCTAGATATACATCTCTAATGCAAATCTCTCTCCCTTTTTTCTTTTATATTCTAAGTCACACAGGGGACATTTTCTTTGAAGTCTAAATGACATCTTTAATATAATTCTAATCTCCTACCAAGTCACCACTTATGAATTTTTTCATTACCACAATTGGCTTCACCATTCTTCTAGCTTCACAAATTCTATCTTTCATCTTTCACACTATCAGTATGTGCCCATTTCCCAACCCCTCCAAATATATTTTGGCTTCTGTACTCTCATTCTACATTTTTGCCACCACTTGAGTCCTTATCATGGAAGTCACAGATTATAGCAATAGGGCAATCTCTAACATCTCTGCACTCCAAGGTATGCTATATAATTTTGAAAAAACCATCTTTGGCAAATGAAATTTTTATTAGTCACTCCATTTTTTGTTACTGTAAACATTAAATTCAATAACAATGAGAAGAAGAATAAACAGCTAACACTTGCATAGTACTTAGCAATATTCTGGCTCTATTTTAAGTACTTTACATGTATTGATTTCTTTAGTTTTCAACAACCTAAAGGTAAGTTGCTAATATTAGTCTCAATTTACAGATGAGGAACCTGTGGGGTAGAGAGGTTAAATAATAAGATTTCACAGCTAATAAGGAAAGTTTTCTGAATTAATCTACCAAACTCTTCTGCTTATTACTCTTAGCTACTTACCATACTTGTTCCCCATATCACATCACTGATCTTATTTCTTCAGGAGTGACTGACTGTAGGTCCCACTGAGACGCTGTTCAAGTGAAAGGGCCCATCAGTAGAACCAGAGGCTGCACTTACTCTAAGGGCAGCAACATGTTTTCTGAGTTTCTAAATCAGCTGGATATGCCAATATGTCTTGGTATATGGTATTTCAAATGTAAGCATTTTGGCCATGGTAACTCTCTCCTTCATTTAGAGGGAAGAGATAATACTAGACTGCCACATAGATTTACAGAGAGCTTCACTTGGCAGATATTAATGTGATCTTAACCTCTTCAGGTTTAGCAGCTGTACTCAGACACTATAATAATTGCTGTGCCACTCTTCAGTTTGTGACTAGTCCGAATCACCTCCTGTTCTTGGGGGAATCCAGTCATCTGTATAGTACGTGAGTGGTCGTATGAATATTAGGCTGAAAGTTTTCATTTGCAAAGATCTATCCTTGCCAGCTAACCTAGAGAAAGCTGTCAAAAGTCAAACTGCTACTCTAAATCCCCCAGCACCAGCACTGCCAGTGCAGAAGAGTCCTTACTTAGCTCTCTGCATCTCCATTGTGCCTCCTGTCATTTCTAAGAAATGTTAGATTTCTTACCAAGCAGGAATAGAGGATATTGGAGATTAAATTATCTAAACTCCTGAAGAAAAGCAATATAACATAGTAGAGAGGATAAATAAAAAGCAGACAAGAACCAGGTAGAATTACATTTGCTTTTAGGCTTTTCCATTTACTGTCTCTACAACTAAGAACAAGCTGTATGATTTCCCTGAGCCTCATAAACTTATCTGCAAAATAAGAATAGGTTCTAATTTATGAACTGCTGTGCAGATTAAGTGGTATACCACACATAAAGTACCTTGCACAGTGCCTGGCATTCAATAAATAAAGGATATTTAGAGTGATATTTGGAGTGATAGATTCGCTTTATCACCTTCTCCCAAACACAACTATTGATTTAGTTTTAGTTCACATTGCCCCTGAAAAACTAAGTGTAGAGAAAATTCTATTATAATCAATATTACAATGCCACAATTTTAATAAAAATAATTATTTTACCAGAACCTCCAAATTATAAGGATACTGGGTTTGCAATTTTTGAAAATAAAAAATCATTTTTCACAAACAGTTGAGTTTTAAAGAGCTCTTTTGTTCTAGAATAATCAAGACTTAAACTGAAAAAAATGGAACTTCTGGTTTCCATTTGGGATGTAAAAACCTTGGAAGAGCATCTCTTCTGCGATTGAAATACCAACAAGAAAGATTCACAACTTTTCTTGACCCCATGAGAAAGCTGAGGTCACAGGACAACCAACAAACCCAAAGTTTTAGGAAACTCAGGCAAAGGTAGACAGGACACCAGTACTTTCTTACTCAGGGCAGACACAGTTGAGCATCATTAGGATTTCAGCTAGAATTGCTAACAAATGGTAATAGCCACGTTTGTGCTGGCAAGAGAGTATAGAACAATTTAAGCGACATATGTAAGGGGAATGTGTGCACACTTGAAGGCTATTCTCCACAAAACTAACTGGGTTAGAATGGCAAGAATCCTGAAAAAAAAATCACTCATGGACCTGGGAGAGAAGGATAACAACCAATGTGAAAGAGGCAGGGAAGAAAAAAAAAAAAAAAAACCTAGCCTAACCCTATAGAAAAGAAAACAAAACAGAACACACAAATGGTGAGGGTAAATGGCAAGAAGTCTTGTCAACCATAGGGTAATGTTTTCCTTTAGAAAATAAAGGGACATTCATGAGGATCTAACAATTTTCAAAAAGTAATTTTCCTTGTGCATACCTTTCACTGGGCTATTTACTTTTTACTATTAAATTTTGAGAGTTTTCATGTGTATTTGGGATATAAGTCGTGTGTCAAATATATGATTTGCAAATATTTTCTCCCTGTCTGTGACTTGGCTTTTCCCTTATTATTTATTATAATTTATAATTTATTATTATTATTTTAAAAAGAGACTATTTCTCACTATGTTGTTCAGGCTAGTCTTGAACTGCTAGACTCAAGTGCTGGGATTACAGGCTTGAGCCACTGCAGCTGGCCAGATTTTTACTCAATGTATTTTTTAACTCAATGTATTTCACGGAGCAAAAGTTTTTAAATAAAAATATATTTAAAAGTCACATAAAGTACTTCTTCCCAGAATGGTTATGCCACAACTTGATATTTAATTAGTTTCATTTGTTACTGTTTGCTATTCACTTTATGATTTTCTGCTCTTTAATCTAATTTTGTTTTAATTTTATAAAACTCACAGCTCAAAATCCAAACCTGAAAAACAAGGGACATAAAGAGATATTTAGGTTTTATCTTTTGTGTCAAAGTTTCTGTCTCCCACTTTCCCTATATATATAAACATATTTTAAAGATTTTTATCATTCTGCAAGTTTTGAAATATATGTGTGTATATATATATATATGTGTGTGTGTGTGTTCTGAAAAAAATTAAAACTTTTTATATTTAAGAGTAATTATAGGCTTACAGCAAAACTGAAAGGAAGGTACAGATATTTTTCATATATTCCTTGCCCTCACAGATGCATAGTCTCCCTATTACCAAATCTCCCACCGGAGTGGTACATTTGTTACAATTGATAAACCTGCATTGACACATTATCATCAGAGCCTACAGTTTACATAAGGGTTCACTTTTGCTCTTGTATATTCTACAGGTTTGGACAAATATGTAATGGCATGTATACACCATGATAGCATCACACAGTGTAGTTTCACTGCTGTAAAAATTTTCTGTGCTCTGCTTGTTTACCCCCTTTCCCCTCAACTTGTGGAAACCACTGAACTTCTTAATCCCTCCATAATTTTGCCATTTACAGAATGTCATGTAGTTGGAATGATACAGTATATATGCTTTTGAGTATATACTTATATGCAGTATATAGCCTTTTCAGATTGGCTTCTTTTACTTAGCAATATGCCATAAGTTTTCCCTATGTCTTTTATAGCTTGATAGCTCATTTACTTTTAGTGCCAAATAATATTCAATTGTCTGGAGAGACCACAGTTTACTTATCCATTCACCTACTAATCAACATCTTAGTTGTTTTTGAGTTTTGGCCATTATTAATAAAGGGGCAATAAACATCCATGTGTAGGATTTGTGTGGGCATAGGTTTTCAAATCTTTGAGTAGATACTAAGGAACTTTATTGCTGCAACCTATGGTAAGAGTATTTTCAGTTTTATAAGCAACTGCCATACTGTCTCCCAAAATGGCTGTGACAGTTTGCATTCTTACTAGCAGTGAATGAGAGTTCTTTTGGTTCTACATCCTTGCCAGTATTTGGTAATGTCAGTGGTATGCATTTTGGCCATTCTAACAGATGTGTAGTCATATCTCATTTTAATTTTATTTCCCCTAATGGCATGATGTGAAGCATCTCTTCACATGCTTATTGCCATCTTTATACCTTCTTTGGTGAGGTGTCTGTTGAGGGCATAACAGTTATTTGTTTTCTTACTATTCAGTTGTTTGTTTTCTTACTATTAAATTTTAAAGTGATCTTTTTATATTTTTGATAACAGTCCTGCATCAAATTTTTAAAAATTGTTTGACAAATAAAAGTGTATATATTCATGTTTTATAATATGATGTTTTGATTTATGTATATATTGCAAAATGGCTAAATCAAGTTTGTTAACATATGCATTACCTCACATACTTAACAGTTTGTTTTTGGTAAGAACACATAAAATCTACACTCTTAGCAATTTTCAAGAATGCAATAAAGTGTTATTAACTACAGCTACCTTGTTAGACAGTATATCTTTTGAATTTACTTCTCCTATCCAACTGAAATTTTGTATTTTTGATCAATATCTCCCAATCTTCATCCTGCCCCCAGCCTCTGATAATCAACATTCTACTCTCTGTTCCTGTGAGGTTTTTTTTTAACCTTTTAGATTCCATATGTAAATGAGACCATAGAGTATTAAATTTCTTTCTATGCCTAGTTTATTTCACTGAGTACAATGTCATTCAGGTTCATTTATGTCACTAATGACAAGATTACCTCTTTTATGGCTGAATCATATGTGTGTGTATATATACATACGCTCGCATGTGTGTGTATTACATCATTTTTATTCATCAATGGACACAAGTTAATTTTATGTTTTGGCTATTGTGACTAGTCCTGCAATAAATAGGAGAGTATAGAAATCTCTTCAACATACTGATTTTATTTCTTTTGGATATATATCCATTAGTACGATTGCTGGATTATATGTGTATTAGTTTGTTCTCATCTGCTATAAAGAAATACCTGAGACTGAGTAATTTATAAAGAAAAGAGGTTGAATTTACTCACAGTTCTGCATGTCCAGAGAGGCCTCAGGAAACTTACAATCATGGCTGAAGTAATCTCTTTATTTACAATCATGGGGGCAGGAGTGAGAATAAGTGCAAGCAGGCTAAATGCCAGATGCTTATAAAACCATCAGATCTCCTGAGACTCACTCATTATCATGAGAACAGCATGAGGGAAACTACCCCCATAATTCAATTACCTCCCACTGGGTCCCTCCCACGACATATAGATATTATGAGACCTACAATTCAAGATGAGATTTGCAGCTTTCCCAACAGTCCCCGAAAGTATTAACTCATTCAAGCATTAATTACAAAGTCCAAATTCGAAGTCTCATCTGAGACAAGGCAAGTCCCTTCTGCCTGTGAGCTGGTAAAGTCAAATACAAGTTAGTTCCTTCCAAGATACAATGGGGGTACATGCTTTGGGTAAATACACTTATTCCAAGCAAGATAAATTGGCCGAAACAAAGGGGCTACAGGCCCCATGGAAGTCCAAAATTCAACAGGACAGTCATTAAATTTTAAAGCTCCAAAATGATCTCCTTTAACTTCATGTCTCACATCTAGTTTACACTGATGCAAGAGGTGGGCTCCTAAGGGCAGATCTGACTCTGGTGGCTTTGCAGGATATAGCCCCACTCTGGGTTCCTTTCTTGGGCTAGCATTGAGTGGCTTCAGCTTTTCCAGGCACACAGTGCGAGCTGCTGTTGAATCTACCATTCTGGTATCTGCATCTTATATCTCCACTAGGCAGTACTCTAGGGGGAACTCTGAGTGCGGGGCTCAATCCAACATTTCCCTTCTGCACTGCCCTAGCAGAAGTTCTCTATAAGCGCTTCACACCTGCAGAAAACTTCTGCCTAAACATCCAGGCATTTCCATACATCCCCTAAGATCTAGGCGGTGGTTCCCCAACCTCAGTTCTTAATTTCTGTGCACCTGCAGGCCCAACACCACATGTAAGCTGCCAAGGCTTGGGACTTGCACCCTCTGAATTAATGGACTGAGCTGTACATTGGACCCTTTAGCCACAGCTGGAGCTGAAGCAGCTGGGACATGGCACCATGCCCTGAGGCTGCATAGAGAGGGGAGCCCTGGGCCCAGCCCATGAAACCATTTTTCCCTTCTAGCCCTCTGGGCCTCTGATGGGTGGGAATGTTATGAAGGAGTGTGACATGCCCTGGAGACATTTTCCCCATTGTCTCGGTGATAAACATGTGGCTTCTTGTTACTTATGCAAATATCTGAAGCAGGTTTGAATTTCCCCTGAGAAAATGGGTTTTTCTTTTCTATTGCATGTTAGGCTTCACATTTTCCAAACTTACATGCTCTGCTTCCTCTTGAATGCTTTGCTGCTTAGAATTTTTTTCTGCCAGATACGTAATTCATTTGTAAGAAGTTCAAAGTTTTAAGGATTTCTAGGATGGGGCAAAATGCCACCAGTCTCTTTGCTAAAACATAGCAAGAGTGACCCTTATTCCAGTTCCCAAGAAGTTCCTCATGTCCATCTGAGACCAGCTCAGCCTAGACTTCATTGTCTATATCACTATCAGCATTTTGATCAAAGCCATTCAACAAGTCTTTAGGAAATTCCAAACTTTTCGACATTTTCTGTCTTCTGAGCCCTCTAAACTGTTTCAACCTCTGCCTGTTACCCAGTTCCAAAGTCACTTCCACATTTTCAGGTATCTTTATAGCAGCACCCCACTATCTCAGCACCAAATTACCATATTAGTCTGCTCTCACACTGCTATAGAGAAATACTTGAGACTGGGTGATTTATAAAGAAAAGAGGTTTA
Source organism: Cacajao melanocephalus (assembly GCA_963573385.1). Lineage (NCBI taxonomy): Eukaryota > Metazoa > Chordata > Mammalia > Primates > Pitheciidae > Cacajao > Cacajao melanocephalus. The sequence continues at coordinate 52,731 of CAUYLG010001744.1, read as the reverse complement.
ATTAACTCATAGTTCCACATGGCTGAAAAGGCCTCAGGAAACTTACAATCATAGCAGAAGTCACCTTTTCACAGGGTGACAGGAGAGAGAATGAATACAAGCAGGGAAAATGCCAGATGCTTATAAAACAATCAGATCTTAAGAGATCCATTCATTATCACGAGAACAACATGGGGCAAACTGTCTCCATGATCCAAGTACTTCCACCAGGTTCTTTCCATGACATATTGGGATAATGGGAACTAAATTCAAAATGAGATTTGGGTGGGGACAGAGCCAAATCCTATCAATATTTGAGCTCTATTTCTAAGTTTTTGAGAAATTATCACTTTGTTTTTCATAATGATTGTACTAATTTGCATTGCCACCAACAGTGTACAGAGTTTGCTTTTCTCCACATCCTTGCCAACACACTATCTTTTGTCATTTTGATAGTAGTCACTATAAGAGGTGCGTCTTTGATTCACATTACCCTGATGATTAGTAATGTTGAGAAATTTTTTCAAATGGCTATTGGTAATTTGTATGTATTTTTTTTTTTGAGAAAAGTCTATTCATATTATTTGCTTATTTTTTTAAAAAAATTTGATTTTTTTCTTCCTATTGAGTTGTCTGAGTTTCTTTTTTTAAATTTTATTATTATTTTACTTTATGTTCTGGGATACAAACTCAGAACGTGCAGTTTTGTTACATAGGCATACATGTGGCTTGATGCACCCATCAACCTGTCATCTACATTAGGTATTTCTCCTAATGCTATAACTCCTCTAGCCCCCCACCCCCAACAAGTCCCCATGTGTGATGTTTCCCTTCCTGTGTCCCTGTGTTCTCATTGTTTGATTCCCATCTATGAGTGAGAATATGTGGTGTTTGGTTTTCTGTTCTTGTGTTAGTTTGCTGAGAATGATGGTTTCCAGCTTTATCCATGACCCTACAAGGACATGAACTCATCCTTTTTTATGGCTGCATAGTATTCTATGGTGTATATGTGCCACACTTTCTCCAGTCTAGCATTGCTGGGCATTTGGATTAGTTCCAAGTCTTTGCTATTGTAAACAGTGCTGCAATAAACATACTTAATATTTTGGACATTAACCCCTGATCAGATATACGGTCTGTAATTTTTATCCCATGTTGTAGGTTGTCTCTTCACTCTGATGATTGTTTCCTTTGCTGTGTGAAACATTTTAGTTAGTTTAAATTCTGTTTGTTTTTTCTTTCATTGCCTGTACTTTTAGTATTATATTCAAAAAATTGATTGCCCAGTCCAATGTCAAGAAGCTTTTTTCTATATTTTTTCTCATAGTTTTACAGTTTCAAGTCTTAAGTTTCTAATATCTTTAAGGTGATTTTTGTTCTTGTGGGAGATAAGGGACTTTTATTTTCTCCATGTGGATATTTAGTTTTCCTGACACAATTTATTGAAAAGACTTTTCTTTCCTTATTATGTGTTTTGGTACCTTTATTAAAGATCAAGTGACTATAAATGTGCAGATTTATTTCTGGACTCTCTGTTCTGCTTCATTCATCTTAATGTCTGCTGGGGCAGGCTTACCTGAAGCCTGGATTTGGATTCTGGGTCCATGGGGGCCAGCCTGGTACTGGGGTGGGCTTAGATGCTGAGTTCAAGGGGGATGATTTAGTGCCAGGGTCCATAGAGTGGACCTGAAACTTGGGTCTATTGGTGTGGAACTGGACGCTAGGTTTGCTGGAGAAGGCCTAGACCCAATGTCTACTGGAGCTCAAAATCACAGGGACAGGTCTTGACATGGGTCCATGAGATTCAGCCTGGTGCTAAGGCAGGCTTGGAGCCAGGATTGACTGGGGCAGACCTTTGCTGAGGTTCATGGTGAAGTTTGGTGTTCACTTCACTCTCCTTTCTCTTTATTGAGATATGATTCATATGCCATAAATTCACCATTCTAAAAGGTACAACTCAGTCATTTTTAGTATATACACAAAGTTGTGAAGCCATAAATACTATCTGGTTTTAGAACATTATCATCACTCTGACTAGAAACACTATATTCATAGCAAGTACTCTTCATTAGCAGCTCTCCCCATTTTTCTTCTCTTTATCTCTGGGAAAAATACTAATCTACTTTCTCTGTATATAAATTGATCTGTCCTCAACATTTCAGATAGTCTTTGGTGTTTGGATTTTTAAACTTTTATTATTTAGATATTGCCTTTAAGGTTTATCATGTTATAGTGCTGAAGAATAATAGTGATGAAGAGAATAATAGTTAAACTATTATTGACACTGTTATTTTGAGACCAAATCTATTTTACAGTTCTAGTAGTGTCCTTTGTGGGTATGTTTATTGGGAGCTAGGATTCTAAAAGTCTAGTTTTTAGCCCAGTTAACTTTCCCTTCATACCAGTTAAAGACTTTATGCTCAATCTTTATAATGTGTTAATCATGGATTATATTTGCCTCATGGAAGGAAGTAAAATAAATGAAATGGGAAAAACACTATCATTTATTGGGGACATATTATTTCCAAGGACTTGCACATACATGATTGTATTTAATGCCATAAAAAATGTGAGATAGGTAGTAAGTGTATTTTTACTGTTATAAAACTATGCCCATTTTGCACAATAAGCACATGGGGGTTTTAAATTCAAGTTTCCCAGAATACATGCTACATTCACTATTGCACACATTAATCAGAATTTTTTAAAAGGAACAAAGACATTACTGATAATAAGATTAAAATATAACAAACAGTAACATAAATATAACATGAATAACAATATTATTAATAATATAAAATTAATTACTACATTTCTCAATAGTTTCTACTATCCAATTATATATGCCAGTTATAAAATATGCCTAATTCATTTAAATAATTATAATATTAAATTTACCTAAGGCAAAATATTAATAAATAAATCCTCTTATTCTTTGTATTCTTGTAAAGTGTTCACTGCAAAGACTCACATTTCCCAATGTGACCTAGAAACTTAGATAAGACTCCTAGATAAAGCCCTTGCTTACCCAGGGCATGGCCATATGTATCATCCAAATTCTCAATTTTGCCACATACATGATTAGCTGAACTGTTTGTCTCCACTGATTAATGGAAACAAAATAATTTTTAACTTGTCTTGATCAAAATGTAAGCTTCTCTTTCCCTACAAGATTCTTAAGTTTGATGCATCCTTAGCCTGAGCCAACATTAAAATGTGAAATTACTGCATGTAATAGCGTTTTTCAGAGGAAACAGAATACATAGAATGTTTGTATATATGGAAAAAAAAGATTTATTTTAAAGAATTTGCTCATGCAATTATGGAAGTGGGAAAGTCCAAAATCTTCAGCTGGCCAGCAGACTGGAGATCTAGGGAAGAGCCAATGTTACAGTTTAAGTCCAAAGGCAATCAGGCTGAAGACCAAGGAGACTCAATGGTGAAGTTCAAGTCCAAAAGCCATTTGCTGGCAAAACTAGATAATTCTTGGGTGAGGTCAGTTTTTTATTCTATTCAGCCCTTCAACTGATAAGATAAACCCAGCCACACTATCAAAGGTAATCTACTCAAAGTCCAATGACTTAAATGTTGATATCAACCTCAAACATCCTCACAGAAACATTCAGATTAATGTTTGACATAATATTTGGGCCCTATGGCCCAGCTGGGTAAAAAGAAGCTCAGAGCAGTGTGAGCAATGTGTGGTATGCAAAATTTATCAGGCCCAGGGAGACATGAGTATGGGACTTTAGCCACTCCCCAACCCCCCTACGCAACCAAGCCAAGGGGCAATTTTTTGAAAGCATTTTGTTTCTGACTAGCTGCCTAATCTATTATCTTTATGGGACTGCCTATCTATTACCTATGGGACTCAAAGTTGGGTTCCAGCAATCCCCATCACTTCACTGACATTTGAAGCCTTGGTACTGTCATGAATTACTTTCATTGACCTGACCTCGCCAATGTCAATAGGGATCACTGGTCAGGCCCCTCATAGGACCTGAATCTTTCTAGCTTGGCAGATGATTCAGACTTTATTTGAGCCATACACATTCCTAACTTGACAAGTTTGGAATTGAAGTCTACCTTAAGGTAGAAATTTTGTTTGTTATTCTCTAATGATTGCAGATTTGTGATTTTCACTTTTCTCTGATGTTAAGGTTTTGTGTTGAATTACTCATTAGAGTTTGCATAACCTTTTCTCTCATTCAAATCTTGGTCAGGGAGGACAATAGATTCTCCCCGTTAAAAGAGGAAGTGGATGTTTGTGACTTAAGCAAAATTCGAAATCTTTGAAACTGGTTCAAATTTTGAAGCTCGAATCAATTGATGAATCTAAACTTTATTTTGACTGATCAAAATTCCTCACACTAGGCCTTATTGGCCATTCAAAGGGGTAATCTAAAGTTTGGGGAGTCTTACTTCTATAACTGGGACTTCTTCCTTAAGAAGAGATACAGGGACAGAGCAAGATGGCAGAATAAAAGGCTACATTCTTCATTCCCACAGGAATACCAAATTTTAACAACTATCTGCACATAGAAAAGCACTGTCACAAGAACCAAAATCAGATGAGCAATCACAGTACCTGGTTTTAACTTCATATTACTGAAATAGGCTTTAAAGAGGATAGAAGAGACCGTCTTGTGTCACTGATCCAAGCATTTCCCTATCCTCCAGCAGAAGCCTTGCAGGACAAAGAGAGCAGCTGTGCACCTGTGGAAGTGAGAGCACAGTGATTGGAGGACTTTACATTGAACTCAGGGCTGCCTTGTAATATCGAATAGAAAAGCTGTGCTGTGCTCAGCCAGGGTCTCCACAGGTAGGGAGTGTTTGAACCAGCCCTAGCCAGAGGGGAATTGTCTATTCCAGTGGTCAGAACCTGAGTTTCTTGGCGAGTCTTGCCACTGCTGGACAAAGTGCTCTGGTGTCCTAGGTAAACTTGAAAGGCAGCCTAGGACACAAGGACAGCAATTCACAGGAAACTTGTAGTGCTGAGATGGACTCAGAGTCAGGGTACTACGGTGGTATATGACCTACAGAGACATGAGACAGGGTGGCTAAGGAGTGCTTACACCACTCTTCCCACAACTCCAGGCTGCACAACTCACAGCAATGAAAGTAAATGGTTCCTTCTTAATGAGAAGAAAGTGAAGCATAAAAACAACTTTATCTTGGATACTAGTGAAGCCACAGTAGAATAGGACATCAGGCAGAGTTCGAGGTTCCCATTTCAGGCCCTAGCTCACAGACAGGTCTAGGCACACCCTTGGCAAAAAGGAAACCTTTGCTTTGAAGGGAAGGACCCAGTCCCGGCAGGATTTATCACCTACTGACTAAAAAACTCTTAGGCACAGAATAACCAGTTGCAATACCCAGGTAGTACACTATGGACCTTGGGCTGAGACATACTGGCTTGAGAGAAAAACCAACACATTCCCAGCTGTGGTAGATTGATGAGACTCCTGTCTGAGAAAGGCAGAGGGAAAACTAAAGGGGACTTTTTCTTGCATCTTAGGTATTAGCTTGGACACAGTGAGGTAGAGCAACAAGCAGGCTCTTGGGGGTCCCTGATTCCAGGATGTGGTGCTTGAACAGCATTTGAACCTCTTCCCTGGGCCAAAAGGAAGCCCACTGCCCTGAAGGGTATGTCTCACAGCTGGTAGCATTTATCACAAACTGACAGAAGAAAACTTAGGCTTTAATTGAACCGTGGTAATATTCTAGCAGAACCCTCTGGGGGCCAGTGGTGGTGGTGGCCTCAGGAAAAGGCTCCTTTGCCTGTGAAAAGGGAAGGGAAGAGCAAGAAGCACTTTGTATTGTGGTTTGAGTGCCAGCCTAGCTAAAGTAGAATAGAGCATCAGGCAAACTACTGCTTTTTACTATAATCCCTGTCTCACAGACAGCATCTCTGGACACACCTGGGGCTTAGGGAAACATATCACTCTAAAGAGAAAGACACAAATGTGGTGGCTTCATCACCTGCTGATCATAGAGCCAGGAGGCCTTGAGTTAACATAGGTGGTCCAGAGCAATTAGACAACAGAAAAAAATAAAGGACAACCAAACTGGTAAAGAGGAAGTCAAACTGTCAGTGTTTGCTGATAATATGACTGCATACCTAGAAAACCCTAAAGACTCTTCCAAAAAGCTCCTAGAACTGATAAATGAAGTCAGAAAAAGTTCAGGATACAGAGTTAATGTACAGAAATCAGTAGCTCTGCTATATATCAGCAGTGATCAATTTGATAATCAAATCAAGACCCAACCCCTTTTACAATAGCTGCAAAAAAATAAAAAAATAATATACTTAGGAATATACCTAACCAAGGTAGTGAAAGACCTGTACAAGGAAAATCACAAAACACTGCTGATAGAAATTATAGATGACACAAACAAATGAAAACACATCCTATGTTCATGGATGGGTAGAACCAATATTGTGATAATAACCATACTACCAAAAGCAATCTACAAATTGCATGCACTTTTCATCAAAATATCAACAGCATCCATCACAGAACTAGAAAAAAACAATTTTATATGGAACCAAAAAAATAGCTTGCATAGCCAAAACAAGACTAAGCACAAAGAGCAAATATGGAGGCATCACATTACTTGACTTCAAGCTATACTATCATGCTATAGTCAGCAAAACATGGTACTGGTATAAAAATATGCACATGGATGAAGCTTACAGAGTAGAAAACACAGAAAGAAGCACATATATACTTAGGCCAACTTATCTTTGACAAAATGAACAAAAACATAAAGTGGGGAAAGAATACCCTATTCAACAAATGGTGATGGGATAACTAGCAAGCCACATGTAGAAAAATTGAAACTGGATCTTGATTTCTCACATGATACAAAAGTCAACTCAAGATGGATCAAATACTTAAGACATGAAAGCATAAAAAAATAAAAAAAATAATAGATGTTGGCATGGATGTGGTGAAATGAGAATACTTTTATACTGCTGGTGAGAATGTAAACTAGTACAACCACTATGGAAAACAGTGTGGAGATTTCCTAAAGAACTAAACATAGAACTGTCATTTGATCCAGCAATTCCACTACTGGGTATCTACCCAGAGGAAAAGAAGTCATTATACAAAAAGATATGTGAACATGCATGTTTACAGCAACACGATGCACATTGCAAAAACATGCAGCCAGCTCAAATGCCCATCAATCAATCAGTGAATAAAGAAATTATAATATCATGGAATACTACTCAGCCCTAAAAAGGAATTAAATAATGGCACTTGCAGTAGCCTGGATGGTATTGGAGACCATTATTCTAAGTGAAGTAACTCAGGAATGGAAAACCAGATATTTTATGTTATCACGTGGGAGTTAACTATGAGAATGCAAAGGCATAAGAATAATACAGCAGATTTTGGGGACTTGAGGAAAATGGTGGGAGGCGGATGAGGGATAAAAGACTATTGGGCACAGTGTATAATGCTTAGGTAATGGGTGCACCAAAATCTCAGAAATCACCACTAAAGAACTTATTCATGTAACCAAATGCCACCTATTCCCCTAAAAACGTATTGAAATAAAATAAATAAATGAAAAAGTTTATTTTGCCAAGTTTGAGGATGTGCCTATGACACAGCCTCAGGACATGTGCTCAATGTGGTTGGGACACAGCTTGGTTTTATACATTTTAGGGAGAGATGAAACATCAATCAGTATATGTATAATGTACGTTGGTTCAGTCCAGATAGGTGGACAACTTGAAGTGGGAGGAAGACTTCCAAGTCATAGGTAGATAAGAGACAAAGTGTTACGTTTTGTTTTTTAGTTTCTAATCAGCCTTTCACTGAATACACAATTTACAGGAATAGTCACATGTCTTACTTAGTCTGGCTTAGGGAAACACTAGGGTAAAGAAAGCATTCAGATATGCATTTGTCTCCTTTGAGCAGAGGGATGACTTTGAGTTCTGCCTTTAATTTGTCCACAAGAAATTTCCTTGTGGGCAAATTGTAAGAAAGGCATGTAGCTTTTTTTTTTCTTTTTTTCATCTTTGTAGCTATCTTATTTAGGAATAGAATGGGAGGCAGGTTTGCTAGATACACTTCTCAGCTTCACTTTTATCTTTGGCTTAGTGACTTTGGGAAGATTTGCTTTCCTTTTGCAAGTGGAATCCTTGATTTTTAAAGATCTAGGTGTGTTGCCTTCCAGCTGTGCCTGCTTTTCACTCTGGAACTTGCGAATATGCTCTTTTCACTACTCGTTAAAAGGTTCCACTCTGAACTCAGTAAACTCTTAATGAAACAAGCTAAACTAAAAAGACCAACTATCTACCTAGATAGGTCTCCAAAATATGGCTTTTGGGAATTTAGCTGGGTGTTTTGAAACACTTTGTAAAAAAAAAATTACCTCTATAAAGTAAATCTTCATTTGTAAAAGCATCTCCCTAACTGCAACTAAACTGCTAGAAACATTTAAGTTGAGGAACACATTGCATAACAAGCACTGCCTTTATTTAAGATACTTATTCTAGAAATCTTGTCTTGACTAGGCCTTTACCTATGTCTTGCTTTGGCTCAGCAAATACTGCTGCTGTATAGACTTAAGTTCTGTGCCTTTTGGATGTAAATTTTTACCTAACATTCATGTATTTGAACATGTGAATTTACAGTCACCTAGCTAACAATTGTTTAGGGCTTTGTAGTCTAAAGAGAGAAGAGAAATTCTTTGAAAATTGGCCAATGAAGTACATTATAAAGCTATAAAATCTTCTGTTTCTGTGTGTGTATGTCTACATTGTCAATCCAGAAAAATGCCTGAGACAGGTCCCCGTCATTTTAGGTTTATTTGTCAATAGGTCTTGCCTTTCTCCAAAGATGATTTCGATGGTATCTATATTTAAAGGGGAAAGGTTGGGATATTGAAAATTACACAGTTTTCATGTGAGACGGAAGTAGAAAAAAATAGTCATTCATGCCTTTGTCTGGTTTAGTGAATCTGCATTTTTACACAACATAAGGGAGATGATAGGGCAGAGGAATCAATCAGATATACATTTATCACAGGTGGGTGGAGGGATGACATTGAGTTCTGTCCTATATTCCTGCACCTGTAAAGATAAGCTGTCAATTTACATTGCCATGGTGAACTGTAACAGAAATGCTTTATGGTAAAGATCGTGGAGCCCACAAAGAATTTATTTCTCAGAAAAATGTCAGGGAAAAACACAGCTTTTCATCTTTGTAGCCATCTTATTTGGGAACCAAAATGAGTGGCAGGTTTACGTAACTCACTTCCCAGCTTGACTTTTCCCTTTGGCTGAATGAGTTTGGGGTTCCAAGGTTTATTTTCCTTTCACAATATGTTTATATGAATCATGTGATATTATATGTAGCTACCAAATTATATGAGTCTAGTTAACTGGCTTGAAGAAAAAGAAACCATATAAATCAAATATTTTATTAGAAAAATATAAACTAACACAAATGCCATTTAGTTCACATGACTTGGGTAATCTTTTATAAATAAGGCTTGTTTAATATTGCTGGTTTGATGAAAATAGTTGTGTATTCTGATCAGCAAAATACCCATGTATTTACCTATAGAGTTCTTTCTCAATTGGTAATAACAATCACATACTGTAAAAATGATTATCAAAAAAATTTGAGTGAAGGTTAGCATAATTTAATGAGCAATTCAGATATAGTTGTTAAGAATGAATAAATTAAACAAACATATATGTAATAAATGTTTATAAATAAAGTATCCATTGTTTAAAAATCATATTCAGTAACAATATTAAAGTCATATTATGTTAAATTAAGTAATAGGTAATCATAAAGTGTCTGAGTTGCTTACATGGTATAGAAAAGAGAAACATTTATAACTCTTAATAAAAAAAAAATTTTCTAAAAATTTTCAAATGGTTTTTAACTACAAACACTGTTATAAACAGTTCAAAATTACTTATTTCCTAGGTTTTTCCCAAGAAATTAGGGTTAATAATAGATAAAATTATAGTTGATGTGAACCCCCTAAATCTGAGACAGGTCTCAGTTAACCCAGAAAGTTTATTTTGCTAAGTTTCAGGATGAGTGCCCGTGACACAGCCTCAGCGTTTCCTGACAACGTGTGCCCAAAGTGGTAGGGCACAGCTTGGTTTTATACATTTTAGGGAAACATGAGACATAAATCAATATGTGTAAGATGTACTTTGCCTCAGTCTGGAAGGGTGGGACAACTAAAAGCAAGGAGGGAGCTTCCATGTCATAGGTAGAGGGGATGGTTGCATTCTTTTGAGTTTCTGATTAGCATCTCCAAGTGAGGCAATCAGTTATGCATTAATCTCAGTGAGCAGAGGAGTGACTTTGAATAGAATGGGAGGCAGATTTGCCCTAAGCTGTTTCCAGCATGACTTTTCCCTTTAGCTTAGTGATTTGGGGGCCCCAAGATTTATTTTCCTTTCACATTTATGTATGTAATTAAGACTAGTATATGAAATACAATTCAATATAGAGTATATGAAGAAAGTAAGATACATTTTTCGTAAAAGAAGATGAAAGGAGAGAGTAATTTTTGTGTTTGTTTGATAGGTGAAAGAACTTTTTGCGGTCAAAATGATAAGGGATAAAGGAAAGTAAATTTTTATTCTATGGTAGAATGACAATTTTTTTAAAAAAGTATAAAATAAAATTGGAGGTTAACGTCAGTTATATAAGGTTTGTGGAAGATTAATCACATGAACAGAATTTTGTCTGTGATTGAATTGGCTAAAATTAGAAGAAAATTGTGTATAAGATTTTTCTAAAAATTGAGCATTAATATCAAAAACACATTAATGTAAAGCCAGAGTCTAGGCACCAGTGTCAGAACAACAGTTTTTTCAGAGCACTGGTCTCTCCCTTAATAGAAAATGGTAAGAGTTATAAAACATTTATGGAAATCTTATATGGTCAAAGTTGACTGAGATTGGATGAAGTTGGTATTAAGGTTTTATTAAAATTAGCTTTAGTATTGGTAATAGAGTAATATAAAAGTACATTTTGTTTTTATCTTTTGAACAAGATTTTATGTAGTATTAATGAGAGCTAGCATAAGATTGGTTTACCTATTGAGTAAACTACAAAAGAAGAGGGAAGAGTTTACTTCATGCTGTCATTATTAAGTCTAGAGTGGGAACGGAATCTCCTCTCTATCAAAGAGTAAAAGTTTTTGCTGTTTGAAATCTTAATCTTTGAATTATTATATTGGCTAATTAAATGACTATTATTTTACAGTGACCTGTTGTGGTACGACAGGTCTCACTAACAGTAGAACAGGCAGCCCTCCATAACAACTCTTTCAGCACTGACTGAATGGTTAAGTTAAATATTAAAAGCTGATAGAGCCAGTGCCCTTATACAAAAGCTGGAATGTAACAAAAGCCCACTAAGAGGGATCAATTTCACTATTATTGTATATACTTATGCCTGAAACCTACAAAGAAAAAAGAGAAAATCTTAACTCAAAAAAAAAAAAAAAGCCCACTAAAAGTTTTACCTAGGCCTTTCCTGGGCCTTGAAGTATAACAAGATAATGAAGAAATAAATTCTTAACAGGATGCATTTAAGATTAAACAAGTTTTATTGAGCCTCTGAAGAAATTTCCCAGACTTCCAAAAACAAATTTTATTGGGGGTCTAAAGGAACTCCCCAAACCTCCATGATTTAGCCAAAGACAAGACAAGGGTAATCACCCCTGGAACCAGGACCCATCTAGATTAAGTAAATTTACTGAGGTGCCAGAGCAAAATTTCAGGACTCAAACCTTAGTTATAGATTAGAATTTAATCACTTATGTCTTTAGATGAGTGCAAACTTACGCTTAGACATATGGCTCCAAATGTATATAAGCTCTGGACAAATTTGTAATTTTGAATTGGTCTAGTGATATGTTCCTGGCCTTCTCCCTGTACCTGGTTACAGAAATAAAAACTCTCTTCTTACCCAGTTCATCTGTGTCTTGTTATCTGGCAACAAGAATAAGCAGCACAATCTTCATTTCAGTCTGGGAACACTGTGATCCTAATTTACTGTATGTTTTAAACCTTTTTTATTTTATTATTAAAGTTTTTAAACCTTTAATATTTGACATTATTAAACTTACATTTTAAATTCTAAAGTTATCTTTCTGACCCAAACTGACAAAGATAACTAATAGAAGCTCTGGAAATCCAAGAGAGACATAATAAACTTCTTTTGTACAGAAATCAATGTCAAATAAGAAATTGTATTTAACTTTTTTAGTGTTATATTTGTATAAATGTGTTATTAATGTGTGTTTCAAAATTGTAAAAAACATCTAAAACTATGATATATCTTGGAATACATTATCAGTCATAATTATGATTACGTTAAACTGTTGTATACCACAAAAATAGTCAATTTTTTGTCAATGGCATATTTAACCATGATATGGTTTGGCTGTGTCCCCACACAAATCTCATCCTGAATTCTAGCTCCCATAATCCACCATGTCATGGAAGGGACCCAGTGGGGTAATTGAATCATGGTGGCAGGCCTTTCCCATGCTGTTCTCATGATAGTGAATAAGTCACAGGAGAGTTCCCCTGCACACTCTCTTGCCTTCCACAGTGTAAGATATGCCTTTGCTCCTCCTTCACTTCAGCCATGATTATGAGGCCTCCCCAGCCATGTGGAACAGTGAGTCAATCAAACCTTTTATTTGCAAATTAACCGGTCTTGGGTATTTCTTCATAGTACTATGAAAACAAACTAATATAAACCATGACAACTCTGTTTTTTGTCATTCATGGACAGTTATTGTTTTACTTTGATTCTTCTCAAAAAGTGATTTATGAACATCTGCTATGTAAAATTGGTTTCTTCTGCAAGGAGATTCATGGAAGAGGATCTTGACATTTACTCTTAAATACAGATTTCTGAGAACTTTAGAGATAATACAATTGGACTAAGTAAAAACTTCTAGAACTCTAACAAAAACTGATGCATTCATGAAGATTGCTAACACATTTTTTTTTCCAACTTTTGTTTTAAGTTCAGAGGTATATGTGCAGAATGCCCAGGTTTGTTACAAAGCTAAATATGTGCCATATTGGTTTACTGCACAGATCATTCCATCACCCAGGCAGTAAGTCCAGTACTCATTAGCTATACTTCCTGATGTTTTGTCTCCCCTCACCACTCCTCCTCACAGGTGCCCAGTGTGTATTATTTCTTCCCATGTCCATGTATTCTCATAAATCAGCTCCCACTTATGAATGAGAACATGTGGTTTTTGGTTTTTTGTTCCTGTAGCTAACCCAATATTAAGCAGAAAAATAATAACTTATATGGGACTAAGCTGATAGAGAACTAAAATTATTTTTATGGTATTTTTGTTTGAAACATTGTTGATTATTTTTAAATTTTCCTTTTCAGATTAAAGAAAAGTGTTTTTGTTTTGAGCCATTTATAGCTTACAGCAATTGGGTATAGTACAATTTTGTGAACAAAACTGAAAATGTTACCCTTCTTTCTATGTGACTTCTCCAAAATTTGAAAACTATTCATGAACATTCTTATTTTATGGTAATGCAGTTTCTTTCATAATTTCAATAAAAAGATACTTTCTTTTCTAACAGGACACATTGGAGATATTGGTAATTTTACCAAGGTTTTGTCTGGACTAGCATATTTTTAGATATAACCAGTCGGCTTTGAGGAATTAAAGCTGCATGGAAAGACTGGCCTGGAACCTAGTTTACACAGTTTCCTTACAAGGGTCCAGACTTTGTAGTAAGTAACAAATATCACTTTCTGACAGGCTCAGGGAACTCAAGATATCTGGGGATAATAAGAAGAGACAAATACACTGAAATTTTACAGGTATTGTAAGTACCACTTTATGGTGACTCTTTGGCTTCACTTCCTAGTCTTAAGATCATTTTAAAAGTCTAATTTGAGGCTTCTAATAAAAAAGTTCTAGCAAAGCGAACTTAAGAGAGTCTGCATGACCAGTCACTACTCTTGTGAATGTTTATGGAATAATCAGGCCAAGTATAATACTAAAACTTATTTTGCAATTAAATTGGTCCTACTACTATTTATCTTTGGTAGAAATAGAAAATTTGACAGAGAAAAAATTGTGCTTCAGAGGAAAACTATAGCATACCTGTTATTTAGATTCCAGCCCTGACTATTACTTTTGAGTTTTTATTATTTTCCTACAAATTGTACTAAATTCTGAAGTATTTCCTGGCTGCAAGACTCTAAAGAAAAACTGGGTGTTATTTTTTTTAACTGACTCCTCAATAGAACCGTTGTTTTGTTGTTGTTCTGGCACACAATTTTTTTTATTACAATCCTTATATGTATTATAATTCTGCTATGTATCTCCTGTTGTTTGACTTCTTTTAAGAAAACAAAACTAATAATATTCTAAAGACTAGAGATGAATCAACAAGTGACAGCAACTATATAAATCAATAACTTTACTAGTCTTATTTTTGTGAACCTATGAGGCCCTCTCAATTTGGATTTTGGTGCTCTTATAATTCCTCAATGAGACATATCTTCTGCCCCCGACCATGTAAGATAGAGCCATCTGGGAATGAGCCTTACTAGCAACGCAGGGCTAAGATTCTCAACATAAAAAGACCCAAAACCATTTGAGTTTGTCTATGATGGTTTCTTCAAAAGATATTTATGAAAAGAGGGGCATGAGAAAAGAAAAATAGCTCAGGACAGTGTTAGCTATTTAAAGTATGCAAAATGTACCAGGCCCAGGGACAGAGGAGTATAGGACTTCAGTCATGCCCACCTCTGCCTCTCCATGGCCTGGGGCAATTGTTTGCAGGTATTTTTGTTCCTGCCTCATCCATTATCTTCGTGTTCCTGCAATTTGTGAGATGAAGAACAATGTATGGCCAATCAACTCTTTGTGTTATATTTTTGTAAATTCTTTGTAAAGAACTTAGTAACTGCTTTTTTTTTTCCTTTTTTCTGAAAATACCAGTTGTAACTGCTGCTACTCAAGAGAGTATATTCAGGGCAACTTCAATCTATGCTCCTGGTTGACAGTCTTCAGGCTTAAAGTAAGCCCTATACTTAATATTTTCTGAGTCTCATTACTTGTGGTTGACACAGCCAAGTTGATGCATAAAATCAACCATCACACTTCTCCTTAAGGACCCCTCCTAAAAATTTTCTGGCCACAAAGAGATGCGTTCCCTGAACAATTACTGAATTTCACTTCTTTCTAGTTTCTTTTTCTCCTCTTTAAATATTCTTTTCTGCCTGACCTTTGAGAAGCTTACAGATTTTATGGTCAGAGCATTTTCCTTTGTTGTACCAATCCTCCTTTTCCTACTGCAAAAGTGTTTTTGAGTAAAGTCTCTCCTTATTTACGTCCAGATTTGTTCATTGGACAGTTACATGTAGCACAGTAAAACTTGTGAGTTTTTAATTAATAATGTAATTGTGATCCTCTTTTACTTTGGTAATCTCTGAATATGCGTCCAAAGTAGGTAGCTCTTTTATTGATTAAACACAATTGCAAAATAGTAGATAAGTGAGTGAAAGTCAAAAGTTGTAATGATTTTTTGAGCTAGGTTACAAATCACCTCTGACTAGACTTATGTACATTAAAGTACTTTTTGAAATTCTGCTTATAGAAAATGAATATAAACTAGAGTTAGACACTTTTAAGGCCTCTACTGAGATTTATTCTTTGACAGTTGACAGAAATACTCAGAAATTAGCATTTTGGTAAAACCTTTATTTGTTTAAGATGCTATTTAGCCAAAGAGACTGTCTGTACAAAAGGATTAACCTATTGACAGTAGCTTTCTAAATCAAAACCCACTGAATAACAAGTGTTGAACGTGTTTACTCTTTTAATGCACCACAATTCACTATGTAGCTGGCTTTCTTGAAAAGGTCAAAATGTATGAAGGGCTGAATTTCAATAGGAAGGCATACAAAAGTTTGAAGCTGAATATAATCAGGTTTGTTAAATATAAGTAGAAAGTAAATTACGTGAATATGGTTTATCTAAATAAATATCCCTCCCCCACCCAAAAAAATAAAGAATATGTCATTTACGCTATTTTATTTATTGGGCAAGACATTTGTTCACTGTCAACCTTCTTTCTTACCCTTTTAAATAAAATTACTATATACTGTTTGAAAGACCTCAATAACTTTGTTGCTATTTTCGGAAACCAAGTTTTAAAATGTCACTATGTAAAAAGACTAATAGATCCTTTATTTATTGGACATTTCCAGCTATATTCTGATATTCATTATAGAGCAATACTACTTTTTAACAGGTAGACCAAGAAAAATAAAGATTGATGAACTTGCAGAATTTGATTTTGGCTTTTTCCTGCACAACTCCTTTCCTTACCTGATTTCTGTTGTTCAGCTAAACTGATTTTCAGTTTAGGTACAGACAAACATACATTTTTGTTATAGTACATTAAGACTATTGATACAGTACATACAAATAGATGTTTATGAAGACGGGTCACTTAGGCACATAGTAGACATTTTAAAACTAGGAACAGTGGGTATTTTTAAATTTCTATAACTGCTTCTGATACACAAAGACTGACTCTTCTCAGAAAAAAAAGGCATTTCAGGTGCTATAAACATCTCTTATTCCTGTGATGTTAAAAAAAGGCCTTGTAGTGCTTTTCCCACACGGTGGTAACTGACATAGTGCTTACACAATAAGATCCAGATTTCTGTCTTTGGATAATAATTCCTTAAGACTTTATAAAAGTCAGACTCATTTTCCTCTCTTAATAGACTCAATCGTGAAACTATACTGTGGGTTGTATTATATAACTAGTTAATGCAATTCTTTCTTCTTTAAGCTATTGGATGCCTCATTTGACTAGCACAGAGTGGATGTGCTATTATATAAAATAAAAACAATAAAATTAAAGACAGTGAAGGTTATATATCATATAATAGCCAAGTTGTATATACTGCCCATCACATATACAGAGTATTACTGAACCCCCATCACTAAAGCCTGGACTTTGAATTATTTTCCAAGTATGGAGATACACTTAGACTGAGCCTTCCTTTGTGAACATAACTCATGATTTTGAACCAGTTTGTTAGCATGAAGGGTGAAGTCTGTAATACTGGAACAAGAATTTCTTTTAATGTGAAAGCAAAGTAGCTCATATAAAGAAGAAATGCAGAATCTTGGTTTATTTGACACTACGCTGGAGAAAGTTGAGCTAACTGTTTCAGACCATGATGATCAGGGACCAAAAACTCATCTTGTAGGCTTGTGTTTATATGTTTATATTTTAAAAACAAACTGCTTTTTCTATGTATGCCTTACCAATATTCTATAGATTTTTTTTGCATTTTAATATTTTAAGTGACACATCTTTTATAAATTATAAAATACTTATATGTGATTTTCTAATTATTAAATCAGTCTTTCACACTTCACACAATCATAAAACATCAGAATTATCAATTGAATATCAATGTTAAACTGTTTTTAAGATATGCAATAATACACCTACACACACAAAAACAAAAAATAGTGTTTTAGGTTTTTTACCTGGTAAAATGGGCTAGTGGAGAACTGACTAATATAATTTCCTCTCAAGTGTTCTAATGCATCCAACTCCAGCCAAGTGTTTTGTCCGCATTGTGACCTATTGTGCTTAAAGGGGTAATAAATATGAAATAATACTGTGCCCAAAGTTGTCCTTCTGTGGCTCATATTCTATAGAAGAATATGTAGCATTTCTTGATACATTGTTGAAGTCAGTGGCGGTTTTGCTGACAAATCATCAGACAACACCAGCAGCTTATAAGTCTCTGCCAGTATATCAAACATACATGAAATACACTGTGTCAGTAAAACTTTTGCAAAAAATAAAATATTCTTCATTTTAGCAATAAAGAAATAGACATATGTCAGTTAAAAATTGGCAGTCAAATTCCTTTTGGCCTATTCATAATTACCTAATAGTTATTTTTATACTTTCATGTATCCATACATAAATATAATTTCTTAAATAAGATCATGTGGAACAATAATCACAGTTCTCTTTTTATTTTGAGCATGTAAATTTTCTGTTCATTTAGGTATTTTCTTATTATGGGCTGAGCATGGTCACTCATGCCTGTAATTCCAGCACTTTGGGAGGCCAAGGTGGGTGGATCACTTGATGTCAGGAGTCCGAGACCAGCCTGGGCAACATGGTGAAACCCTATCTCTACTAAAAATACAAAAATTAGCTGGGGGTGGTGGCCCATGCCTGTGGTCCCAGCTACTCAGGAGGCTGAGATGGGAGGATAACTTGAACCTAGAAGGTAGAGGTTGTAGTGAGCCAAGATCGCACCACTGCTGTAGCCTGGGTGATGTGTTGAGATCCTGTCTCAAAAAAAAAAAAAAAAGATATTTTATTATAAATCACTAACCAGTCTGTCACATTGGTCTGGCTTATAATAGCTATATAACTGCCAAAATAATATGAGAATATACACTAAAATGCATGTAGTAGAACATTTTAAAATTATTCTTTAAAATGCTAGAACATATAGGTGTAATCATAAGTCCTCTCAGTCCTCTTAAAACACTAGGAATTGTCATATCAAAAATAAGAAAACTATGTGGTATAACACAAAATGTACTGAACTACAGATGGTAGGTATTTCAAAGCAGAATGCTATAGTTACTGCCCATTAGTTTAGGAAAACTATCTTTATTATCTTCTCAACCAACACATTTATTTTAGAGTACAAAATTGATCTTGCTATTCAACCTTAGAGGAAAAGGACTGGCACATGTGATTCCTTCAAGGTTAGATTCTAAGACATAATCATATATAAACAAATACTATCATCACAGTTATTTATAAGTATAAACTATAGAATTTACTATTGCACTCAAAACTATTTGTTGAATGACTTCTGTGATTATGGGTCCAAATTTTGGCTCACTTTTAAGAGTCAGTTACTTTAGAATCAGCTCTGTAAATTATTTTCTTGGAGGTAAATAATCTCTTTGTGATAAAATTACATAGAGATTTTAAATTTAAAATTATTCATAGGCTGGCTGGTAATCGCTTTGCTCCAAGGTATAGCACTCAAAAGGTGTGGAAAATGAATAAAAATTATTCTGTTATTAAATATCCAGCATGATATAAGCTACACACCAATTTTTCTAACATGGAAACCAAAAGGTATACAACATACTCAAAAGGAACATCATTTTTCTGTGATGTGATAAAAAGGAAAGTTCAATGTGAGGCAGGGACCTCAGTCCTGGTCCTGTCCTACTTTGTGTAACTTCCCTGGGTTTTTTTTTACCAAATCACTTAGATCTTTATCCTAAGTGTAATTCAGAGGCTCTGACCAGCATGCACTTTTAGAATTGATTGTTTCCATGTTAAATTTAATTAGACCTGAATAGAAGGGCTCTTTGGATTATATGATATTCCATGTGATGTTCCATGTCTGAGGTACATTAGACAAGTTTTGTTAGAAAAATACTCAAAGTATGACATTTTCCTTTTTCTCTCTTCCAAATTCATTTTAGTTTCAGGGGATACATGTGCAGTTTTGAAATATGGATAAATTGTGGGTCACTTGGGTTTGGTGTACAAGAGATTTTATTACCCAGGTAGTAAGCATAGCACCCAATACGTAGCTTTTTGACCCACATTTACCTCCCACCCTCTACCTTCAAGTAAGCCCCAGTATCTATTATTCTCCTTTTTGTGTTCATGTGTACTAAATGTTTAGCTCACACTTATAGGTGAGAATACATGATATATTAGTCCATTTTCATATTGCTATGAAGAAATATCTGAGACTGGGTAATTTATAAAGAAAAAATAGGTTTATTGGACTCAGTTCCATATGGATAAGGAGGCCTCATAATCATGGCAGAGGGCAGAGGAGGAGCAAAGGCACATTTTCCATGGTGGCATGCAAGAGAGAGTGTGCAGGGGAACTCACCTTTATAAAACCATCAGACCTCATGAGACTTATTCACTATTATGAGAACAGCATGGGAAAAACCTGCCCCCATGATTCAATTACCTCTAACTGGGTCCATCACATGACACATGAAAATTATGGGAGCTACAATTCAAATGAGATTTGAGTGGGAACATGGCCAAAGCATATCACACGGTATTTGGTTTTCCTGTTCCTGTGTGATATGGCCTCCAGCTCCATCAAAGTTGCTGCAAAAGACATGATTATTTTTCTTTATTTTATCTTTTGTTTAAGTTCAGGGTTAAATGTGCAGTTTGGTTATAGATAAACTTGTGTCACGGGGGTTTGTTGTATAGATTATTTCATCACCCAGATATTAAGCCTAGCACCCATTAGTTATTTTTCCTGACCCTCTCCCTCCTCACACCATCCACTCTCTGATAGGCCCCAGTGTGTATTGTTCCGCTCTAGGTGTCCATTTGTGCTCTTATGTTTTAGTTCCCACTTATAAGTGAGAATATGAGGTACTTAGTTTTCTGTTCCTGTGTTAGTTTGATAAGGATAATGTCCTCTAGCTCCATCCATGTTCCTGCAAAGAACATGATCTCATCTTTTTCTATGTCTGCACAATATTCCATGATGTACATGCACCACATTTCCATTTTCCAGTTTACCACTGATGGGCATTTATTTAATTCCATGTCTTTGCTATTGTGCATAGTGCTGCAATGAACATACACATGATTGTGTCTTTATGATAGAATGATTTATATACCTTTGGGTATATATTTAGTAATGGACTTGTTGGGGGGCCAAGTGGTATTTCTGTCTTTAGATCTTTGAGGAATTGCCACACTGACTTCCACAATGGTTGAACTAATTTACACTCTTACCAACAGTGTGTGAGTGTTCCTTTTTCTCTATGACCTTGTCATAATTCGTTGTTTTTTGACTTATAATAATAGGTATACTTACTGGTGTGAGACGGTATCTCATTGTGGCTTAGATTTGAATTTTAAAACTAATGAAACTATCAACAAAGTAAACAGACAACCTACAGAGTGGGAGAAAATATTTGCAAATTTTATTCAACAAATGTCTAATATCTAAAATCTATAAGGAACTGAAACAAGTCAACAAGCAAAAAAGCAAACAACCCTATTAAAAAATGGGCAAAGGTCACGCATTTATATATAACAAACCTACACATGTACCTCTGAACTTAATCATCAAAACTAATCATCACTAGCAATCAGTGATGTTCAGCTTTTTTAAATATACTTTTTGGCCACAAGAATATGATTTCATTTTCTTTATGGTGATGTAGTATTCCATGGTATATTTGTGCCACAATTTCTTCATTCAATCAACTGCTGAAGGGCACCTAGGTTGATTCTATGTCTTTGCTATTGTGAAAAATGCTGGAACGAACATATGCATGTGCCTTTGCAGTGTATTCCTTAGGGAGTATAGTCAGTAATGGGATTGCTGGGTTGAATGGTAGTTCTGTTTTAAGTTATCTGAGAAACCACCAAACTACTTTCCAGAGTGGTTGAACTAATTTACATTCCCAAAAACAGTGTATAGGCATTTCCTTTTCTCATCAATATTGCTAGCATCTGTTATATTTTTACATTTTACTAATAGCTATTCTGACTGGTGTGAGAAGGGATTTCACTGTGGTTTTGATTTGCATTTCTCTAATCATTAGTGATATTGAGCATTTTTTATATGCTTAATGGCTGCATGTATGTTTTATTTTGAGAAATATCTACTCATGTCCATTGCCCATTTTTTAATGAGGTTGTTTCGTTTTTTGCTTGTTGATTTGTTTCAGTTCTTTATAGATTCTCGATATTAGACCTTTGTTGAATGAAGTTTGCAAAAATTCTCTTTTACTCTTTAGGTTGTTCACTTATTTTGTTGATAGTTCCTTTGACCATGCAGAAAATATTTAGTTTAATTTGGTCCCACTTGTCAGTTATATTTTCAATTACTTTTAGAGTTTTCATCGTGAAATCTTTGCCTTTGGAGTGTTCATCATGAAATTTTTGTCAATGCCAATGTTGAGGATGGTATTCCCTAGGTTTTATTCTATGGTTTTTATAGTTTTAGGTATCATGCTTAAGTATTTAATCAACCCTGAATTGATTTTTGTGTATAGTGAAAGGACGGAGTCCAGTTTCAATCTTCTGCATGTGGCTGGCCAGTTATTCCAGCATCATTTATTAAATAGGGAGTCCTTTTCCCATGGTTTGCTATTGCTGATGTTGCCAAAAACCAGATGGTTGTGGGTGTGTAGCTTTATTTCTGGGTTTGCTAACTTGTTCCATTGGTTTATGTGTCTATTTGCACACTAGAACCAGGTTATTTTGGTTACTGTAGACTTCTAGTATACTGTGAAGTTGGATAGTCTGATGCCTTTAGCTTTGTTTCTTTTGCTTAGGATTGCTTTGGTTATGTAGGCTCTTTTTTGGTTCTACAGGAATTTTAGGATAGCATTTTATAGTACTGTGGAAAGCGGCATTGGTACTTTGATAAGAGTTATGCTTAATCTGTAAATCGCTTTTGGCAATATGATAATTCTATGAATATTGGTTTTTCCTATTCATAAGCAAGGACTGCATTTCCATTTGTTTGTGTTATCTCTGATTTCTTTCAGTGGTGTTTCGTAATTCTCATGGAAAAGATCTTTCACCTCCCTGATTAGCTGTCTTCCTAGATATTTTATTATTTTTGTGGCTATTGTGAATGAAGTTGACTTTTTAATTTGGTTCTCAGCTTGGACATTCTTGATGTATAGATATGCTACTAATTTTCGTATATTCATTTTGTATCCTGAAACTTTAAAGAAGTAGTTTATCAGTCCTAGGAGCCTTTGCACAGAGACTATGGAGATTTCTTGATATAGAATCATATTATCTGTAAAGAGAGAATTTTACTTCCTCACTTTCTGTTTGGATGTCTTTTATTTATTTCTCTTGTGTGATTGCTCTGGCCAGGATATCCAATACTATGTTGCATAGAAGTGGTGAGAGTTGGCATCTTTGTATTTAAATGGTTCTCAAGGGGAATGTTTCCAGCCTTTTCCCATTCAGTAGGTGGTTGTGCATTTTTTATTGATGGCTCTTATTATTTTGAGGTACATTCCTTCAATGCCTAGTTTGAGGAGGGTTTTTAACATGCAGGTATGTTGAATTTTGTTGAATGCCTTTTCTGTATCTATTGAGTTGATCATGTAGTTTTTGTTTGTGCGATGAATCATGTGTATTGATTTGTGTATATTATACCATTCTTGCATGCCAGGGATAAAGCCTGTGAAAATCAAACTAAGCACCTAAAGTTGGTCCCAGCCTGAAGTTAAGGTAGAAAAAGATAATTTCCTTTCTTCTTGATATAGTTTTATTCTGACATATTTGCCAAAGTGTTCACATAAAATATCCAAAAGTTCAATTTCCGGACATGAACAAATCATCTTTTACCATAATAAATTAAGCAGACAGTGACTACCTGAAATTTGCTTGTCATAGCAAAGAATATGAAGAATAAATAAAATTTACTATTTGAAATATTCAACATCTATCTAAACATACCCAGAAAGAACTAACACACAAAGCATGATTAACATTTATACTCAGGGAAAAAGATAACTTTGACTTAAAAAAGTTATTCCAGCATTAGAACCTTCATTTTGATCTTTTACTCTGGTAGTAAAAATATGCAAAACACATTTTCACTCTTCTACCCACACCACCTTAGCACATCTCCATGCCATACTCCTAATTCTCTTCTAATACCACAATTTATGGGGTCGGTCTACCAAATTTTATAAAGACATAATAGATACTATGGGATATTAAAATAAAATTCAATAGAAAATCTGATATAATATGTTTGGAAGCTTGCAATACAATCAGTAGACACAATAAAACACAGATTTTTCTCTCTTTCTCTCTCTATCTCTCTCTCACCCCCACACACACATGAAAAAGATCCATAAAAATTGGCTACAGAGATGCAGACATGAGTCATATATGACACTATGTCAACACTAAAGTATTCTGAGAAAATATTTGCAGGTAATCAACTGATCTAAATTTCTGTTTTTTATTTGTTTTTTTTTTTTTTTTTTTTTTTTGTCTTGCTCTGTCACCCAGGCTGTAGTGCAGTGGCACAATCTTGGCTCACTGCAACCTCTGCCTCCCAGCTTCAAACTATTCTCCTGCCTCAGCCTCCTGAGTAGCTGGGATACACCACCACGCCTGGCTAATTTTTGTAATATTAGTAGAGACCGGGTTTCACCATATTGGCCAGGTTGGTCTTGAACTCCTGACCTCTTGATCCACCCGCCTTGGTCTCCCAAAGTGCTGGGATTACAGGCATGAGCCACCATACCTAGACCAACGGATCTAAATTTCTGCTAAAGTATTGCCATTAAGAAATGCCACCTGTGAGCTTATATAAGACCTACATATATTGATAACAGGTATTATTTTTTAAAACTATTGACTAATAGAAATGCAAATTGTGAAATTCTAATATTCTTGTGGAATTCAAACAGATTATCATTCACTAAAAGTCATTATTTACTGTAATAAAAAATGTTGAAACAAGTAAATAATTTAAGTTGACAGGATGAAAGCAAGGCCTTAATTGATGACTTTGATAATTGGTTTTTCTACTTGGATCTTTGTCTACTCTGTCCTGCATTTAAGTGCTGAGAGGTTATTGTTGTCATTGGGATGATTATAAAGTTTTATGAAGAGATTAAGTGTAGTGATTATTTTTAAACAAGGAAGACACATGAAAAAATAGATATTATAATATGTAGGAAAAAATGCTTCAGATGGGGAGTCCATTTGTAATGCATAAGAGAAGAAAAGTAGTTTCATTTTATACAGAGAATATGAGCAAACAGATTCTAAAACGGGTAATACTGAATATGTAGTATTTAAAGTATTTTGCTTTATTTTAACTACATAATCCTTGCACACTCATTTTGATAATGAAAACCACACAGCTAAACACAATGAAAGAGAAGCATAATGTTTTCTTCTCACTCCTATCTACCCCACCGCCACTGTTCCAAGGTAACCAATGCTAATGCATTTTGTACGGCCTCTAACTTTTTTCCTATGACAAAACACATATACACATTTTTAGTTTGTTTTTTAATACAGTCAGACTATGTTATTTTGATACTTTTTTTTTTACTCAAGATATACTGGATATTGCTTAAGAAAATTATTACAAATATAGCTAAATCCATAGAATGGATATACTATGTGGCCTTTTAATGTTATCACATTCTCTGGAAGAGTATTAGGACTATTTAAGGTGGTGGTAGAGGTTAACGTAGAATGTGGTCGAGATAACTTTAATGTTGGCAAAATAGATGATGGCTTTGCTACCAAAAATGCATCAGATGACAACAGATGCTTCAAGGTGATATTTGGCTTGTCACTGGTACTTCTGGTGTGGCAACATAGAAGTGATCATAGTCTATGGTGTTTCCCCAACTAATTGTTGGCATGATAGAGATTGCTATTTTTTATTTGAAACTAAAATTCCAAGGTGATATTGTAAGAAAATGTATGAAGACTTTAAATGATGTGAAAATGGAATGGTTCAAATGGTCATAAAATATGAAAGTATTTCTATGAGAGAGAAAAATACCAAATAATGACATGATTTACTGAAAGGGTATCTGAGATTGAACGTGAAATTCAAATCACTGAGGCTTAAAGATTCATGAATTACAGGAACAGAATTTGGAAAACAGAATGGAAACTTTGGAAAGGGGCTAATCCAATATGAATGCTATATAGTTTACAATTGGTCTAATGTTACTCTAAAAACTTCTGCTAAATGAAATACTTTTTAGAAATTAAAGCTGATACAAAGAGTGAAAGTGATTATGTGATTACAAATGATATAACATTCTTATCTTTGATTTCTGAATGAATAGCAACTGATTATACCTATGGATTTTACTTTTTTTAAAAAATATATATATATTTTATTGCATTTTAGTTTTGGGGTTTTACTTTTAAGAATAGTAATATCACTTTGTAATATTTGAATGAGCATCTAGTTCAACCATATATAATTTCAAATGACACTTGAATAGTAAACATAATAAAAATCACCAACTGATTTTACCAATACAATGGAAAACAAAGAAATATGCCTTTAACTCTTTGATATAGCACATTTTCTTTACTAGTTCTGACAGAATTAAAGCTTTCTAACTTATTATTGGCCAACTAACTAAAAAACATTATGAGATCACAGTATTTAGCATCTCCATTGCCAGCAATAATACCCTAAATAACATTTTATTGTAAACAAACCACAAAACTCACAAATCCACAGAAAAATTATAAAAACAATTCAACTTTTATGAAGATAGGAAAATCACAACTCCTGTAATAGAGTAAAAATTATAAAAAATGAACTCTTTATTGATTCTACGAAGATCAAGCAGGAAAAATTATGACTATTTCAATGTCACTTTAATTATACATTCACCCAACCTAACAAGTAATAAATCACTATTAGTTTCTGTGAAAAAATTTTTAAAGTTTTCTTGCCTTCAAGAAGTTACAGATTAGCATACAAAAAATACATCAGGAAGCATGCAACAAGTAAAATACAGTACAGAATGCAAGCACCATCAAAGCAGAGGATCAAATGAATTCCCAAGAGGAGGGACATAGTGATGGCAGCAGCAGCAGCTCATGTGGAGTGGTTGCTGTAAAGTTACTGGCTGCAGTGGGGAGGTGTGGCTGGGGCTGTGCCTTACACAGAGCAGGCAGGAGCTCCACCCCCTCCTACTGGGTATCTACCAAAGAAGAAGAAGTGATTATATGAAAAAGACACATGCGCACATATGTTTATAGCAGCATAATTCATAATTGCAAAGATATGCAACCAACTTAAGGGCCCATCAACCAACAAATGGATAAAGAAAAAGTGGTATATATTCACCATGGAATACTATTCAGCCACAAAAAGTGATAAGATCATGTCTTTTGCAGCAACTTGGAGGGAGCTGCAGGCCATTATTCTGAGTGAAGTAACTCTGGAATGGAGAACCAAATATTATATGTTCTCACTTACAACTGAGACCTAAGCTGTGAGGATGCAAAGGAATAATAATGAATTAATAAACTTTAGGGACTCTGGGGAAAGGTGGAAAGGAGTAAGCGATAAAAGGCCCCCCACTGGGTACAGTGTACACTGCTCAGGTGATATGTGCACCAAAATCTTAGAAATCACCACTAAGGAAATTATTCATGTAACCAAAACCCACCTGTACCACAAAACTTTTTAAATAAAAATAATTTTAAAAAATAGGAAAACAATTTTTGAATTTAAGTAGCCAATTGTTTTTTAAGAAAATCCTTTGAAATATGGCTTAAGGCTAAATGACTTTTTAAAAACAAATGTATGTAACATTGGTTATATATGTCAAAAATATGAAAGTTGGTGAATAAAAACATAATGCAGTTAGGAAAGCAAGATGTATGACTAGACACAGCCAGGTAGAACAGCTGCCACTGAAGGACCCAGATGACTGGCACACTCCTGATAGATATTCAGAGGGAAGACACTGAGAGGGGACAGAGGAAAGACACAGAAGCTGAGCTGAAGTGGGAGGAAGCTCGGAACCCTGCATGGGGCTACCATGCACCAGGACTCATTCTTGGCCTCCAGTAACTCTGAGGGAATGGGTGAGTTAACTGGTAAGGAGAAACTCACTCTTATCATTGGCCTCTAGAATCCCTACATGAGGCAACCCCTCCACCACCAACATTCTAGTAGGCAGGGAAGTAGTGCGGCAGCAAGTCAGCTAATATAAAGCCCAGA
Organism: Cacajao melanocephalus; assembly: GCA_963573385.1. Lineage (NCBI taxonomy): Eukaryota > Metazoa > Chordata > Mammalia > Primates > Pitheciidae > Cacajao > Cacajao melanocephalus. The sequence continues at coordinate 24,913 of CAUYLG010001744.1, read as the reverse complement.
GGGATTGGTGTAGGAGCATCTGTAGTGAAGCATGGCCGGGACAACCATCCCCCAAGGTTCAATTTGCTCCCATAGGAGACTAGCCCTAAGAGAATTGTTAGACCTGAACTCTGCAGGATGGTCTTGCCCATCTTCAGGGAAGGTCTGCTATTCTCTCTGGGTCCCCAGCCTGGCCATGCCTGCTTGCAGGGTAGCCTCAAGTGCCTTGAGAGCCTGTGTCATAGCTTCTGCACTGACAGACTGTGCCTGATCAGAGGAGGGCTCCAGTGGAACAGCACCCACAGCCATGCAGAAGCTCACTTGCTCCCTTCCCACACACCAGCTTCCCTTGGGCCCTTGGCAACCCTTCAAATCACTTTGATGACATGTGTGTGCACAGGTGGTTGATGCTTTCTTTCTCCCTACAGTGTTCATGTGTCAGTGCACCTTGCTGTGCCATTGCTGTGACAGAAGTACAGCCTACCCTACCTCCCACTGCCAACTGCTATTGCAGTCAGAGCCTTGGTGGGCACAGAGCCAGCCAGGCTTGCTCCACCAGTATCCTTCCCTTGTCACCTATTTTCTGGTCACTGGTATAGAAATGCACAGTTCACCAGGTTTCAGAGCTCATAGTCCTAGCAGCTGTGGAAGAAGATCTACAGTTTCTAGAGGTACAGAGTTTTTGGTAGAAATATTTAACTAAGGCATAGAGTTTTCAATATGTGAAGATTACCAACCAATATGCAACTAAGCAAATGTTTAAATTCTGCTAGCAGTGTATTCTCAATGAATTATTTGAAGATGTGTCACATGTAAATGACAGATTTACATATATAGAATTTAGGAATAGGAAAACAATGGTATCCACGAAGTTACAGATACTTTCCTATATAATTTGTGCCCAAAGTTTATAAATCTGGTCAAATAGATTCTGAAATATGGCAGCACAGCTATCCCTCTTCTGCAACAGTGTGTCTTTACCACTTGAAGTCAAATTGAATATCTGCCCAGGTTTGATGATAATTTAAGCAACAATTTTTTTCACACACTTTCTTGAGCCATATACCATTTACATGATTAAAACCTGGTGCCATGAAAACTAACATTGTATTTTTACCATTGCCAAAAAATAGGGTTGTAATTTTTTTCTACACATTTATAGATAATGTGGAACTTCTGGAAAGATGGTCAATGAACTGCTAACTATAAATTATAATCTTCCCTCAGATATCAACTAAAATGATCAAATAAAGCAACATAGTAAACATCATTCCTGATCTGAACACGATGGAGTCTGAAATCTAAAAGTTTGCAGTAGGAACAAAACCCAGGAAACTCCATGAAAATATCTATATTTTTGGCTCAAAAACTAGTAAAGAGAACAAGTAATAGAGAGAGTGCCATATGCTGCTGTTTGTGTTACTTCGATTCATTGTTTTGATCCAACCCCCAGGCAATTTCACAGAGGTGGCAAGAGAGACCCAGTGGAAACCCACAGGGTTCAAAACTGAGAGGAAAATCCATCTATTAAAATATCCTGTTTTTCTCTTATTGCTCTCTACTGTTTGACCCTGGAAGTGGGCAGCATTGTAAAGTATGTGGCCCAGTAGGGTAAATAAAGCCCCAGTTTTTTGGACGCAGGGCCCAAATGGGGAGCCTCAGGAACCCATTACATGCCAAGAATATTACCGAGAGGGAGAAACATGGAAAAGCGACCCCATAAAAATGTTCATCAAATCCTGGGCTCATCCCTGAGCTGCACATCAACTAGATCCCACTCAATATCAAATACTTTGAAACTTTGAGCAACAAATAAAACACAACCCATGTCCCAGACTGACCACTAAGTAGCTCACACATGAGACACATCCAAATAAATAGAAGAAGCTTGACAAATTCCAAGTGTTAAGTTAAAAGAGGCTTATCCCAGACATATTATAATTAGACTGCTGAAAACTAAGCAAAAAATATCTTGAAAGAAGCCAGATAAGACAGATCTGAATTATGTTTCCCAAAAATCTACATGTTAAAACACTAACCTCTTCTTCCTCAGAATGTGAATGTGTTTGGACAGAGATTCCTTAAAGAGGTAATTAAATTAAAATGTGATCATTACATAGGGCTTTATTCCAATATGAGTGGTGACCTTATGAGAAGAAGAGATATGGACACAGACATATACAGAGAAAAGACATGTGAAAATACAGTAAGAAGATGACTATATTAGGCTATTTTTTCATTTATATAAAGAAATATCTGAGACTGGGTAATTTATTTAAAAAGAGATATAATTTGTTTAAGGTTCTGCAGGCTTTACAGAAAGCATTGTGCTTGCATCTGCTTGGCTTCTGGGGAGGCCTCAGAAAGCTTACAATTATGGCGGAAAATGAAAGAGGAACAGGCATATCACAAAGCAAGAGAAAGAATGGAAAGGGAAGGTGCCACATGCTTTTAAATAAACAGATCTCATGAGAAGTCACTCAGTGTTGTAAGGTCAGCACCAAGCCATCAGGGATCCATCCCCATGACTGACTTGGACACCTCCATCACATTCTACTTTCAGCACTGAAGATTATGTCTCAACTTGAGATTTGGAGCAAATATCCAAACTAAATCAATGACCAATAAGCCAAAGAGATCTCAGAAGAATTTAACTCTGCCAACACCTTGATCTCAGGCTGTGAAAAAATGAATTTCTATTGTTTAATCCACCAAATCTGGGTATTTTCTTATGGCAACCTCAGCAAACTAATAAAATGAATGATAATTTTAATAACTGTGGATTTCTTGTCAGAAACATGGACACCAAAGGAAAGGGACATACAATTTTTCAAACTGCTAAAAGAAAAAAATGCTTTCAGATAGAATTTCATCTTTCAGGAATGAAGGCGAAATAAAGAAATACTAAGACAAAGAAAACAGAAAAATTCATTATCAGAAGCCTCTCTCTAGAAGATTTGCTAATGAAATATCTTCAGGCCAAAAGGAAATGATACCAAATAAAACTTTGGAAAATCAGGAATGAAGAAAGAGCAATAGAAATTGTAAATATAAGGGTAAATGTAATAGAGTACATTTTATTTTCTTGAGTTTAAAAAAAATACATTTGATATTTGCAAGAAAATCTACAATATTTCTGATGGTGTTTTTGATACATGTAGAAAAATAAGTAAAGTGAAATATATTGAGGAAGAGTAAAATAACCTGTTTGATAAGATTTCTATATTCTGATACAAGTAGTAAAATGTTAATTCTAAATAATGGAAAGCTAACTATGCACATTTCACTCTCTAGAACAATGACTAAAAAGCTATATAGTCAAAATTATAATTGACAAATTTTAAAAAGTACTAAAAATATTAAAATAACCCAAAAGACAGCAGGACAGGGAGAAAAGAGGAAGGAAAAACAGAGGAACCAAATAGAAAACAAACTGTAAAACGATAGCATATCAATAATAACATTAAATTTCTCAAAGAGCTAAACATGGTCTCCAAATAACCAAGCAATTTCATACTTGGGTATGTGCTGAAGACAATTGAAACTAGGTGTTCAGACAACAACCTGTACATAAATGTCCATAGCAACATTACACATATTAGCCTAAAAGTAGAAACAACCCAAATGTCCATCACATAATGAATCAATAAATAATGTGTGGTATATCCATACAATGGAGCACTATTCAGCAATACAAAGGAATAAAGTACTGATATATGCTAAAACATAATGAACTTTGAAATCATTATGCTAATAGAATCCAGTCACAAAAGCTTATATGCTATATGATACCACGTACGTAACTTTTCAAAACAGTCAAATCTATAGTGACAGAAAGGAATGGCTCCCTAACACTGGAGAGATTGAGAGAAATTGAAGAAGTCACTACTAAAGGTATAGAATTCCTTTTTGAGTTTACAAAAGTGATCTAAAATTGATTGTGGGTGTTGCTGCACAATTTATTAAATATACTAAAACCATTGACTTTTATATCTTAAAAGGCGTAATTAGGTGGTATACAAATATATAAGAAAATTTCTTTAAAGTAAATGCATCAATTAAAATATGGAGGTTGTTAGGATAATTGAAAAAAAAAACACAGCTTAATTCTATACCATCTATAAGAAACTCACTTCAAATATAATGATATACATAGATTGAAAGAAATGGATGGAAATGTTAGACTAAGTAAACACCAAACAATAGAAATCAGGATTGGCTATGTTAGTATTGGACAAAGTAGAATTTGGCAGAAATAAAATTTTCTGGGGCAAATAATATTATGTAATAAGAATATGGTGAATTCACAAAGACACAAAAATTTTAAATATGTATATCCAACAACACACATTTAAACTAAATGAAGCAAAAACATACAGAACTTAAAAGTGTAATGAATAGTCACAATTATAGTTAAAGATGTCAATAGTCTCCTCAAACTAATAGATGGACTGGTAGACAGAAAATCAGCAATTATATAGAAGATTGAATAACAGCATCTTCAAATGGAATCAAATTGATATCTCTTGAACATTCCAGAAAATACAGTAGAATACACAGTTTTCTCAAGTGCATATGTAACATTCAGCAAGATATATCATATTCTTGGCCATGAAACAAATCACAAGATATAAAATAATCAAAATGATACATACTATTTTCTTTGGTAATAATGGAACTAAAATAGAAATGAATAGCATAAAACCAACAGTATCTTTAAACACTTGGAAATTTAAAAACACACTTCTAAATAAGGCGTAGGTCAAAGAAAGAGTCACAAGAAAAATTTAAAAATCGTTTTCACCTGAAAAAAATTGAAAATGCAGTGTATAAAAATTTGCAGGATGCTGCCAAAACAGTGCTTCCAGGGAAATTAATAGCATTAATTATTTTTATTAGAAAAGAAGATTGGTCTGAATTAATCTAAAGTCCTATCCTGAGAAACTATAAAAATAAGAGCAAAATAATTACAAAGCAAACAAAAGGAAGGGAGTTATGAAGATAAAAGCAAAAAGCAACAAAATTGAAAGGAGATAAACAATAGAGAAATTGAAACGAATAGCTGGTACTTTGAAAAGATCAATAAATTTGATAAATCTGTGACAATGAATAAAAAAGAGAGATCATGGATTATTAATATCAGAAATGAGAGGGATTATCACTACAGGCCCCAAAACTATTAATAAAAGTAATAATAAACTACTATGAATAGATCTATGTATGTGATTTTACTGAGGCCAGCTCAGTCATAGAGACCCCAATCCAGGTGGCACTGAATCAAACTATACTACAAGGCTACAGTAATCACAACAGCATGGTACTGGTACCAAAACAGAGATATAGACCAATGGAACAGAACAAAGGCCTCAGAAGTAATGCCACACATCTACAACCATCTGATATTTGAGAGACCTGACTAAAACAAGCAATGGGGAAAGGATTCCTTGTTTAATAAATGGTGTTGGGAAAACTGGCTAGCCATGTGCAGAAAGCAGAAACTGGATCCCTTCCTTACACCTTATACAAAAATTAACTCCAGATAGATTAAACATTTAAACATAAGACCTAACACCATAAAAAACCCTAGAAGAAAACCTAGGCAATACCATTGAGGACATAGGCATAGGCAAAGACTTCATGACTAAAACACCAAAAGCAATGGCAACAAAAGCCCAAATAGACAAATAGGATCTAATTAAACTTAAGAGCTTCTGCCCAGCAAAAGAAACAACCAGGAGAGTGAACTGGCAACCAACAGAATGGCAAAAAAATTTTGCAGGCTACCCATCTGACAAAGGTCTAATATCCAGAATCTACAAAGAACTTAAAAAATTTAGAAGAATACAAACAAAAACCCCATCAAAAAGTGGGCAAAGGATATGAACAGACACTTTTCAAAAAAAGACATTTATGTGGCCAACAAACATATGAAAAAATGCTCAACGTCACTGGTCATTAGAGAAATACAAACCAAAACCACATTGAGATAAATTCTCACACCAGTTACAATGGTGATCATTAAAAAATCTGGAGTCAACAGATGCTGGAGAGGATGTGGAGAAATAGGAACACTTTTACGCAGTTGGTGGGAGTGTAAATTCGTTCAACCGTTGTGGAAGACAGTGTGGCAATTCCTCAAGGATCTAGAAATAGAAATACCATTTGACCCAGCAATCCCATTACTGGGTATATACCCAAAGAATTATAAATCATTCTATTAGAAAGACACATGCACATGTATGTTCATTGTGGCACTGTTTACAATAGCAAAGACGTGAAACCATCCCAAATGCCCATCAAGGATAGACTGGATAAAGAAAATGTGGCACATATATACCATGGAATACTGTGCAGCCATAAAAAATGGATGATTTTATGTCCTTTGCAGGGTCATGGATGGATCTGGAAACCATCATTCTTAGCAAACTAACACAAGAACAGAAAACCAAACACCACATGTTCTCACTCATAAGTGGGTATTGAATAATGAGAACACATGGACACAGGGAGGGGAACATCACACACCGGGGCTTGTTGGGTAGGAGAGCTAGGGGACCGATATCAGAGGGTGGGAGGATTGCGGAGGGATAACATTAGGAGAAATACCTAATGTAGATGACAGGGGGATGGATGCAGCACACTACCATGGCATGTGTATACCTGTGTTAACAGTCCTGCACAATCTGCACATGTACCCCAGAACTTAAAGTATAATTAAAAAAAAAAAAGGAATTAAGAAACAAACACAAAGATAGCATGCAAACTGGGACCAGGGCATGAACAGCCTTCCGAGCTGGGAGCCTCAGGGGACTAACAGCCTTCAGATCTGAGAGCCTGGAGCAGACTCTGACCCACGTATTTATTCTCTCTGAACAGGAGATTATTATTACAAGCAGGTGTTATGTGTTTTCTCATAGAACAAAGATAAACTAGGTAAGCAGCTGGTGCCTGCTTACCACTGATCAAAGACAAATCAGAAAGCATTCTCCATGAGGGAGCCACAGGGGCAGGGTCACATATCCCATGTTTAAAGAACTAGTTTAACTGGTGTATGATATACATATACTGTTTACTACTTTAGAACACCCAAAGCAGTTTTCCACTTGGGAGGCTGCCCCGGTTTTCCTTTCCCTCATTCTCAGTAAACAACATAATCCATCACACATGTCAGAACTTGTCCCGGCATGATTTATTTTAGAGAACATACCGTAATTCCTCAAAAACAATAAAATATCAAAACTTGACCAATGTAAAATAGGTAATCTGACTAGCCCTATAACCATCATTAAAGCAAGTAAATTTATAATTACAAACATTCTGGTAAAAGAGTTCCCAGGCCCAGGTGTTTTACTAGACAGTACAAGGGGGAGAAATACTATAAACAAATATTTATTATGTATAAAGACACAAAAATATAATAGCAAACCAAGTTCAACAATATATATGAACACATAATGTACCATGTCCAAGTGAGATTTTTACTGGGATGCTGGGCTTTTTCAATATTTGAAATTCAATTAATGTAATCAATCATACTAACATACTAAAGATAAATAATGCAGTAACCACCAAAATATAGACAAAATTCAACACATTTATGGGTATTATTAACCTAAACAATTTACATAAATCTTACTGAACATAATGCTTACTGAAAGAGTGAATGCTTTTCCCCACTTTTGAGAAGAAGGTAAATATAGCCATTCTCACAAGCCTTAGTCAGCATTTTATTAGAGGTGCAATACAGCAAGAAAAATAAATACATAGGAGATATATAAATTGGAAAGAAAAAAATAAAATTGCTTCTGTTGCCAAATAATATGTTGGTCTATGTAGAAAATTCTAAAGAACCTACAAAAAATCTTCTAGAACTAAGATGTGTTATAGATTGAGAAAAAAAAATTTGCAAAGCACATATATGGCAAAGAATTTGCATTCAGGATATACAAATCTCACAAAACACAATAGTAATAAAACAAAGTGAGCAAGAAAAGTGAAGAGATGTGCAAACATGACATAAGAATGACAAGTAATCAAGCACGTGGAGAGATGTTCAATAGTATTAGCCATTATGCAAATGCAAATTAAAACTGTTAGGATATACCAGGAGACATTTATTAGTATGGCTCATAAAAACTGACAGTACCAAATGCTGCAGAGAATATTGAGCTTTGGAAACACTCATACATGAGAATACAAAAATGAGACAGCAATCTAGAAACAGGCAGTTTCTTATAAATTTTAAAATACATTTACTATGCAGGCCAATAATTAGATTTCTTAGTATTTACCCTTGAGAAATGAAAATTGATGTTCATATAAAAATCTACACAAAAATATATATAGCAGCTGTACTGATAATTGCCCAAGTCTGGAAAGAATGGACATGTTTACCAATTTGTAAAAAAACTGTGGTATATCCATACAATGAAAGGCCACTGAGCAATATGAAGGAATAAACTATAGACATATGCAACAACTTGGATGGATCTCAAAAGCATTAAACTGATTGAAAGAGACCAGTCTGAAAAGGTTATACACTGTATGATTCCATTTATATAACCTTCTCTAAAAGGCAAAGTTATAGTGGTGGGACTAGATCAGTGTTTGCTAGTGGTTTTGGGTTGAGAGAATGTGTAACTATAAAGGGATATCATGAGAGAGTTTAGGGGGATGATGGAATGGTTCTGTATCTGACTGTGGTACTGATTTCACAAATTCGTGCTTATGTTAAAACTTTTAAAAAATACCTCTAAACTGAAAAAAATTAACTCTCTTGATTGATAAACACTAAAATTTAAAATAACACAAGTAATACATTAACACTTTAGGAAATATGGTAAAAATAATTTAAATAGACATAAATGAGACAAAATTACCTACCAAACTGATTGTGAGAGGCTAAAGGTAGGAAAAGAAGTAGACAAAGCTACACTGTACAAATCTAAATAAAGGTAACTAAGAGCTAAAAATGGATAAAAGATCTGAATAGAAATGCCCCCCAAAAAACATACAAAAGGCCAACAGGCATATGAGAAAATGCTCAACATTACTAACCATCAGGGAAATGCAAATTAAAATAACAATGAGATACCCCATCACACCTGTATAAATAAGTTTTATTTAAAACGATAATGTTGGCAAGCATGTGGAGAAATTGAAATGTTTTTACCCTGTTGGTTGGAATGTAAATTAGTACAGTCTTTATAGAAAACAGTATGAAGCTTCCTCAAAAAATTAAATATATTTACTATATAATTATCCAACTATTGGGTATATATCCAAAGGAAATAAAATCAGTATGTCAAATAGATATCTGGACTCTCACATTCATTGTAGCACTATTCACAATGGTAAAGATAGGGAATCAGCCTAAGTGTTCATCAATGGATGAATGAATAAAAAAAATGAGATATATGTTGTATTAGTTCATTTTCACTCTGCTGATAAAGACATACCTTGGTATGGGCAATTTATAAAAGAAAGAGATTTATTGGACTTACAGTTCCACATGGCTGGCAAGGCCTCACAATCATGGCAGAAGGCAAGGAGGAGCAAGTCACATCTTATGTGGATGGCAGCAGGAAAAGAGAGAGCTTGTGCAAAGAAATTCCTTTTTTTAAAACCAGGAGATCTCCTGAGACTCACTCATCATCATAAGAACAGTGCAGGAAAGACAGCTCCTACAATTCATTCACCTCCCACTGGGTTCCTCCCACGATGTGGGAATTGTGGGAGCTACAATTCAAAATGAGATTTGGGTGGAGATAGAGCCATACCATATTATATGTACACAATGGATTACTATTCACCCTACAAAAAGAATAAAATTATGTCATTTGTGACAACATAGATCAACATGGAAAACGTTATGTTAAGTAAAATAAGTTAGGCATAGAAAAATATTATATAATCTCAATTATATGTAGAATCTAAGAAAAACAAACTCAGAAGCAGAAAATGGAATGGTGGTAACAGGGACTGGGGACAGAGGAGGGGCATGAAATAGGGCAATGTTGGTCAACGGATACAAAGCTTCAGTGAGACAAGAGGAAATCTATTTTACAGTATCATGACTATAGATAATAGTAATGTGTTGTATATTTGAAAATTGTTAAGAAAGATTTTACATGTTCTTTTCACAAAAATTGGTAACTGTGAGGTGGTAGATTTGTTAATTAACTTGATATAATTAGTCCACAGTATATATCAAATTTATATGTATCATGTATACATCTACATATCAATGCATATAAAAATATTTTGTATTTGTATATCAAAACTTCATATTGTACATCATAAATGTCAATTAAAAACTAAAAAGTGGATTTAAAAACATGGAAAGGTACATGAGAGTAGTAAGTATAAGAAGATACAACTTTTAGAATATTATAAGTAGAAATTAATGTCAAAACTTTCAAATGAACAATTAGTAATTTTTTAAAATTGAGGAATGCTATAGTCCACAATAGTTATATTTTCATGAGTTTTTATATAGATACTAATAAACAGAAAACATACCTAAACATACAAAGTGAAAATTATAGAACATCATAGAAATTTAAAGTGATAAGTTTTCAACATACCTTTCTCAGATGTTGAGAGTTATATAGAAGAAATACCTAGAAATATAAAAAATGAATAATCAAATTTTACAGTTAATTTAATCAATCAAAAATCTGTACTTACAGAAATACAGATGATTGTCATAGATCCATGAAATATTACATAAATTGAACATATATTTTGAATAAAAGATTAAGAGGTAAAATTTAGGTGCTGAATGTCCAGTTCTATAAAAATGGACAATTCTCAATCTAATTTAAAGGTTTAACCTCTCTCACTGCAGGCCAGCCTTTGGTTCTAGGAATGTGAAATAAAGAAGGGCCATGACTGCTCTTTCACTTATCCCAAACTAGCCCCTTAAGGTGGAGAGCTCATAATGAGTTCTTCTTCAAAGCCTAACTCTTGTTGGGAGCTTGAGCCAGTAAATTGGGGAAGTCGAGCAAATCTCTTTTTCTGAAGTGCTCACAGTTGTAGTTTTCTCTTTGTTGTTTGTTGCTGCGACTCTGGTTAATCTTACTATGCCTTCTGTGAGCTACGAGTCTAAATGATGATTGTCTTGTGGGGCCCATAAGTCAGTTTTTCATGGTCTTTACAATGAACAACTTCTCTGCTAATGAAAAAATGTATAGCTCTTATTTGAAATATTGTCTCACTAATCTTTCTTAGTTCCTATCACCTGTCCTGTAGCCCAGGACCTCTTGCTTCTGAAGACTTATGCTTATAGAGCTCGCTTTTTTGGTGAGATGCCAGAAAACTCCCTCAAGTCCAGCTACTTTTCTTAGTATCCTCTTTATCCAGAGGAAACTCATCCCCCTTTCTTTGCCCAGGTAACATCTATCCTGTTCTGTTAGGTACAAGGAAGAACAAGTCTGCTGCCTAAGGAGACCTCTGATTGGTCAATTAGTTACTGATGTTTCTTTCTTTCATATAGCACTAATGAGTCACCATTACTTAGTGTTTTGGTTTGAATGTTTGTGTCTTTCAAAAACTCTTAAGTTGAAACTAAATTTCCAAGGTTATGGTATTAACACGTGGGGCCTTTGAAAGATCATTAGGTTATTAGAGCTCTGCTCCCATGAATGGGATTGATTCTTTTATAAATGACGCCTGAGGTTACTTACCCCATGTGAGTACCCATAGAAGGTACCAACTTTGAGCAATAGGTTCTCATTAGAGAACAAATCTGCCAGTTCCTTGCTCTTTGATTTCCTAACCTTTAGAAACTATGAGAAATAAATTTCTGTTATTTATAAATTATCCCATCAAACATGTTTTGTTAGAGCATCCTGAATGGTCTAAGATACACGATTTCAGGATTTGGTAGGGTAACTCTACACAGATGGGATGAAGAAAAGTGTCTTTGCAGACTATACGTAAAATAAAGAATCATGACTCTGCCTTCTCCAGGCATTTAAAAATAAATTCCAAAAGATAGATGGTCTAGAGTGACAGTAGCAGACAGTTTCAGAATCTCATGACAATTAGTTCAACTCATCATCCTTTCCAAAGCATGTTTGAATTTCTCAGAAATGAAATTGGAAAAGTTAGCTAGTCATTTCAGAAAATAATTTGGAATTCTACATCACAATTTATACCAAACTATGTTCAATATAGATTTTAAATGTGAGTGTAAAAATCCATAAAATACAAGATGAAAGTGCATGTGGAAGGCAAAATAATTGTAACAATATATGTTCCTCGAGGAAAATACAAATGCAGAGAAAAATATGTAATTAAAAATGTGTATTTCCACTGTACAATGATAATGGACTGTTAACATTGTAGAGAATATCTTTCCATGTTTGCAGTTTCTCTTTTCTCTCTTTCTGCTTTATCTCTCATCATTATAGTTTGAGCCTACCTTTGATGTTCAGCAGTATATCACAAACATACTTAAGAGACTCGATATATTTTTTAATACTTGTATAATAAACAATTGCATAGTTATATCAATTTTTATATAAATTGAATAAGTTTATAGGTGGTTAAGTTTCTTCTAATTTTCGGACTTAAAACACGCTGTAGAGAATGTCTTTGCATACAATAAATTTTGAGAAATAATATTGCTGGTTCAAAAGTAACAAACATTTTTAAGACTTTTTTTTTCTTTTTCTAAAAACCAAGTTGATTTTCAAAGGCTGTACAAATTCCAACATCCAATAATGATACTTGAAAGTTACTGTTTGCTCATTATTGACAATATTAATATTCCTTTCCATTTTTTTCCAATATAATGGACAAAAGTTGACACCTTGTTTTAATGTTATTTTCTTTAATTTCTAAGGATACTGAATATTTTAAATTTCATCACCGTACATCTTCATTTTGATCCACTTGAAATTTATTTTGGTATAAACTGGGAGCTAATTTGATTTTTCCAAATAGGTATCCAATTCTCCCAATACTATTTATGGACTAATCTGTTCTTTTCCTATGGAACTTCAATGACATGCTCAATGAATAATGAATTCCCACCCTGCATTTAATTGTGTTTCTGGACTTATTATTCTGTTCCATTTTTCTAGATACTCAGACAGGTTGGTGTTCCAAATTGTTTAGGTACAATGACTTCATAATAAAATCTATCATTTTCATATGAATATTTTTTAAATATTCAAGGTATGTTTGCTTACGTTTATTCCAGAAAACCTATATAATTACTGTGTTACCTTCTAAAAAAGGTCCTTTCAATATTGTGATTTGGATTTCATCAAATATATATATATATATATATATTAATTTGAAGAGAATTATCCATGTGTATATATAGTTTTTATATAAAAATGTGCTATATTTCACTATTAATTAAAACATTACGTTCATTTTAGAGTTTTGCTGTTTTAAAAATATTTCTTGCAGTAAAATTATAAGAATTATACATTTTATGGCATTCAAGAACCATATAAAAACAAAAAGTGTGCTATAATACTCACAGTACATTAAAATGTTAATAGTGGCTATTTCCATTTTCTAGGGTTCTAAAGCATTATTGTTTTTTCTATACCTTTCTTTTTTCAACAACTTTATTGGCATACCATATAATTTATCCATATAAATGTACAATTTCACAATGTTTTAATATGTTTACGGGGTTGTACATTCATCGTCACTATTATTTTGTTTTTTGTTTGTTTTTGTTTTTGTTTTGTTTTGTTTTTAAATTATACTTTAAGTTCTGGGGTACATGTGCAGAACGTGCAGGTTTGTTACATAAGTATACACATGCTACGGGGTGGTTTGCTGCATCCATCACCCAATCATCTACGTTAGGTATTTCTCCTAAAGCTATATTTCGCCTATTCCCCCACACCCTGTTATCCCTCCCATAGCTCCCAACCCCCTGACAGGCCCTGGTGTGTGCTGTGTCCATGTGTTTTCAAATCATCATCACTATTTAATTGAGGACATTTTCATAATCCTCAGAGGAAATTTTATACCCAATAGAATTCTATCCCTGGTATCTCCATCTCCCACAACTTTAGACAATCATCATTAATACACATTTTGTGTATATAGATTTTGTTATTTGAGGCACTTTGTATAAATATAATCATATAATATGTGGCCTTTTCTGACTGGCTTCTTTTACTTAGCACAGCGTTTTCAAGATTCATTCTTTTTTGTTGTTTGTTTGTTTTTATGTTTTTTCATTTTAAATTTGTGTGGGTATATATTAGGTATATATATATATGATACATAAGATATGTTGATACAAACATATAATGCATAATAATCACATTAGGGTGAATGGGTTATTCATCACCTCTACCCCTTTAGTTATCTAAAATTGTACAATAGAATATAGTTGACTATAGTCAGCTTGTTCTAGACCTTATTCAAACTTTCTAACTACTTTTTGTATCCATCTCCACTCCCTCCTCTCTAACTACACTTCCTAGCCTCTGGTAACCATTATTCTCTGTATCTCTGTGAGTTTAATTAATGAAATTATGTTAATAATTGGCTCCCACAAATAAGTGAGAATATGCAAAGTTTGTCTTTCTATGCCTGGCTTATTTTATTTAACATAATGACCTTCAATTCCATCTATGTTGATGCAAATGACACAATCTCATTTCTTTGTATGGTTGAATAGTACTCTGTTGGGTTTACATACCACATTTTGTTTATACATATGTCTGTTAGTGGACACTTAGGTTGCTTCCAAATCTTGGATATTGTAAATAGTGATGCAACAAACATGGGAATGAAAATATCTCTTTGATATACTGATTTACATTATTTTGGGTATATACCTAGCAGTTGGATTGCAGGATCATAAGATAGTTCTGTTTTTAGTTTTTGAGGAACCTCAAAACTCTTCTCCATAGTGGTTGCACTAACTTACATTTCCACCAACAATATGTGAAGGTTTCGTTTTCTCCACATCATCGCGAGCATTCGTTATTGTCTGTCTCTTAGATATAAGCCATTTTAACTGGAGTGAGATGTCTTATTGTAGTTTTCATTTGCAT
This sequence comes from Cacajao melanocephalus, assembly GCA_963573385.1. Classification (NCBI taxonomy): domain Eukaryota; kingdom Metazoa; phylum Chordata; class Mammalia; order Primates; family Pitheciidae; genus Cacajao; species Cacajao melanocephalus. Next base: position 9,893 of record CAUYLG010001744.1, on the reverse strand, counting down.
TTCTCTGATGATCAATAATATTTAGTGACTTTTCACGTGTCTGTTTACCATTTGTATGTCTTTTTTTGAGAAATGTGTTTGTTTTGAGTTCTGAGATACATGTTCAGAATGTCCAGGTTTGTTACATAGGTATACACATGCCATGGTGGTTTGCTGCACCTGTCAACCCATCATCTAGGTTTTAAGCCCCACATGTTTTAGGTGTTTGTTCTAATGCTCTCCCTCCCCTTGCTCCCCACACCCTGACAGGCCCTAGTGTGTGATGTTCCCTTCCCAGTGTTCATGTATGTTCATTGTTCAACTCTCACTTATAAGTGAGAACCTGCAGTGTTTGGTTTTCTGTTCCTGTGTTAGTTTGCTGAGAATGATGATGTTCAGCTTCATCCATGTCCCTGCAAAGGACATAAACTCATTTGTTTTTGTGGCTACATAGCATTCTACAGTATATATGTGTCACATTTTCTTTATCCAATCTATCATTGATGGGCATTTGGGTTGGTTCCAAATCTTTGCTATTGTGAATAGTGCTGCAATAAATGTAAATGTGCATGTGTCTTTATAGTAGAATGATTTATAATCCTTTGGGTATATACCCAGTAATGAAATTGCTGGGTCAAATGGTATTTCTGGTTCTAGATCCTTGAGGAATCACCACACTGTCTTCCACAATGGTTAAACTAATTCACATTCCCACCAACAGTATACAAATATTCATATTTCTCCACATCCTCACCAGCATCTGTTGTTTCCAGATGATCACCATTCTAACTGGTGTGAGATGGTATCTCCTTGTGGTTTTGATTTGCGTTTCTCTAATAACCCATGATGATGAACTTTTTTGTGTGTGTTTGCTGGCCAAATAATTGTCTTCTTTTTAGAAGTATCTGTTCATATCCTTCACCTACTTTTTGATAGAGTTGTTTGTTTTTTTCTTGTAAATTTGTTTAAGTGTCCTGTAGATTCTGGATATAAGACCTTTGTCAGATGGAATCCCTTTGAATATTTCACCCATTTTTTAGTCTGATTATTAGAATTTCCCTTTAGAATTGTTTGATCTCCTTGTAGATTCTGGTTATTAATCCTTTTTCAGACAGGTAGTGAGCAAACTTTTTTTTTCATTGAGTAAATTGTTATTTCACTTTGTTGATTGTTTCCTTTACTGTGTAGAAGCTTTTTATCTTGGTTTGATTCCATTTGTCCATTTTTGCTTTGGTTGCCTGTGCTTGTGCAATGTTACTTAAGAAGTATTTACACGGACTGATGTCCTGGAGAATTTCTCTAATATTTTATTGTAGTAATTTTATAGTTTGAGGTCTTAAATTTAAGCCTTTAATTTATTAATTTATTTTGTTTTGATTTTTATATGTGTTGAGAGATAGGGATCTCATTTCATTATTCTGCATATGGATATCCTGTTTTCCCAAAACCATTGATTGAAGAGACTGTCTTTTCCCAAGTGTGTGTTCTTGGTATCTTTGTCAAAAATGAGTTCACTGTAGGTGTGTGGATTTGTTTCTGAATTATCTATTCTGTTTTATTGTTAGGTGTGTCTGTTTTTATGCTATTCTCATGAAATTCTTTTGTTACCGTAGCTCTGTAGTATAATTTGAAGTCAGGTAATGTGATTCCTCCAGTAATATATTTTTTTTGCTTAGGGTAGAGTTGGCTCTTCTGGGTCTTTTTTGATTCCATATAAAGGTTATAACTTTTTTTATTTGTATGAAGAATGTTATTATCATTGTTATTTTGGTAGGGATTGCATTGAATCTGTATACTGCTCTGGGTAACATAGACACTTTAACTTGATTCTTCCAATTTATAAACGTTGAATACTTTTCTATTTCTTGTGTGTCCTCTTCTTTTTTTTTAATCAGTGTTTTATAGCTTTTATTATACAGATCTTTAACTTCTTGGTTATTTCCTAGGTATTTATTTTTGGTTTTAGCTATTGTAAATGGGACTACTGTTTAATCTTTTTTCAGTTTCTTCACTTTTGGGATATAAAAATGCTACTGACTTTTGAACGGTGATTCTGTATACTCCAACATTACTGAATTTGTTTCAGTTCTAATAGTTTTTTTGGTAGAGTCTTAGGTTTTTTCAAATATAAGATTATATCATCAGCAAATAAAGATAATTTGACCTATTTCTTTCCAATCTGGACTCTGTTTATATCTTTCTCTTGTCTGATGGATTGCTTTAGCTAGAACTTCCAGTGCTTTGTTGAGTAACAGTGGGGAAAATGAGCATCCTTGTCATGTTCCCGATCTTAGACAAAGGGCTTTCTGGTTTTCTTTTTAATGTAGTATGATACTAGCTGTAGATCTGTCATAGATAGCTTTTATTATGTTGAGGTATGTTTCTTTTATCAGTTTTTGAGACTTTTTATCAGGAAAGACTGCTGAATGTTATAAAATGCTTTCTTAGCATCAGTTAAAATGATCATATGTTTTTTTTCTTTTTTTTTCTGTTATGATGTATCACATAGATGAATTTGCATATGCTAAACCATATTTACATCCCAGGGATAAATCTTACTTGGTCAAGATGAATGATTTTTCTAATATATTGTTGAATTAGGCTAGCTAATATTTTCTTGAGGATTTTTTCATCAATATTCATCATTGATATTGGCCTGTAGTTTTCTCTTTTTGATGTGCCTTTGCTTTTGATATTAAGGTAATAGTGGCCACATAGAATGATTTTGAAAAGATTCCCTTCTCTATGTTTTGGAATAATTTGAATAGGTCTGGTATTAGTTCTTGTTTAAATTCTTGGTAGAATTTAGCAGTAAAGATATTGCATCTCAGACTTTTACTGGGAGACTTTTTATTATAGCTTTGCTCTTGTTACTTGTTCTTAATCTGTTCAGGTTTTGTATTTCTTCATGGTTCAATCTTGATAGGTCGTATGTGTGTAGAAATTTATCTATTTCCTCTAGATTTTTTATTTTTTTGGAATATGGTTCCTCATAGTAGCTGCAAATGATCCTTAAATTTTCTGCAGTATCAGTTGTAATATTTTATATCTCCAATTTTATTTATCTGCATAGTCTCTCTTTTTCCTTTAGCTAGTCTGGCTAAAAGTTTGTCAACTTTGTGTAACTTTTTGAGAAGCAACTTTTTGTTTTATTTATGTTTTCCATGGTTTTCTTCATTTAATTTTATTTATTTTTATTCATGTTTATTATTTATAATTTTCTGCTAATTTGGGGATAGGTTTACTCTTGCTTATCTCATTCTATAAGATGCTTTGTTTGGTTTATTTGAAGGAATTTTTCTTTCTTTTTTGATGTAGGCACTTATAGGTATAAAATTAACTCTTAGTGTTGCTTTTCATGTATCCTGTAGGTTTGGTTATATTGTGTTTCTATTATCATTTGTTTCAAGAAATTTTTCAATTTTCTTCTTAATTTTTTCAGTGACCCAGTGGTTATTCAGGAGCACATTGTCTAATTTCCATGTATTTGTTTAGTCTTCAAAATTCCTCTTGTTATTGATTTCTATTTTTCTTCCATTGTGGTCATTGAAGATGCTTACTATTATTTCAATTTTTTGAATGCTTTAAGATGTGATTTTCAACATAATATATAATCTATTCTTGAGAATGACTTATGTGCTGAGGAAAAGAATGTGTGTTATGTAGTCAAGGGTACCATGTTCTATAAATTTCTATTAGGTCCATTTGGTTTATAGCATAGATTAAGTTTGATGTTTCTTTATTTTCTTTCTTAAAGATTTGTCCAATGCTGAGGGTGGGGTGTTGAAGTCTCTAGCTGTTATTGTATTGCAGTCTATCTCTCTCTTTAGCTGATATAATATAGGCTTTATATATCTGGGTGTTCCAATGTTGAGTACATATGTATTTATAGTTGTTATATTGCCTTGCTGAATTGACCCCTTTATCACTACATAGTGACCCTCTTTTTCTCTTCTTACATATTTTGTCTTGAAATTTACTGTGTGAATAACATTTTATTATATGAATATATCATACATAATTTATCCATTCATCAGTTGATAGATATTTGAGTTATTTTTACTTTATAGCTATTATGAATAATACTGCTATAATCATGTATAAACAACTTTTTGTGTGGACATATATTTTCAATTGTCTTAAAAATATACTTAGCAACAAAATTGCCAGGTGATATGGCTTGGCTATGTCTCCACCCAAATCTCATTTTGAATTCCCATGTGTTATGGGAGGGACCCAGTTGGAGGTAATTGAATCATGGGGGCAGGTCTTTCCCATGCTGTTCTCATGATAGTGAATAAGTCTCACAAGTTCTGATGGACTTATAAGAGGGAGTTTCACTACACAAGTGTTCTCTCTTTGCCTCCTGCCATCCATGTAAGATGTGACCTGCTTCTTTTTGCCTTCTGCCATGATTGTGAGGCTTCCTCATCCATGTGAAACTGTAAGTCCAATTAAACCTCTTTCATTTGTAAATTGCCCAGTCTTGGATATTTCTTTGTCAGCAGCATGAAAATGGACTAATACTGTAAATTGGTACTGGGAGTTGGGTGCTGCTGAAAAGATACCTGAAAATGTGGAAGCGACTTTGGAATTGGGTAACAGGCAGAAGAATAAAGGAAAATGTGGGAAAGTTTGGAAATTTCTACAGACTTGTTGAATGGCTTTGCCCAAAATGCCGTTTGTAATATGGACAATAAGGTCCATGCTGAGGTGGTCTCAGATGGAAATAAAAAACTTGTTGGGAAATGAAACAAAAGTGACCCTGTTATGTTTTAGCAAAGAGACTGGTGGGATTTTGCCCCTTCCCTAGATATTTGTGGAACTTTGAACTTGAGAGAGATGATTTAGGGTATCTGGCAGAAGAAATTTCTAAGCAGCAAAGTATTGAAGAATTGACTTCAGTTCTGTTAAAGTCATTCAGTTTTATAAGGGAAGCAGAGCATAAAAGTTTGAAAAATTTGCATTCTGCCTATGTGATAGAAAAAAAAATTTTATTGTCTGAGAAAAAATTCAAGCTGGCTGCAGAAATTTGCATAAGGAACATGGAGCCAAATGTTAATCACTAAGACAATAGGGAAAATGTCTCCAAGGCATGTCAGAGGTCTTCACAGCAGGCCCTCCCATCACAGGCCCAGAGACTTAGGAGGAAAAAGTGATTTTGTGGGCCAGGCCCAGGGTCCCTAGGCTGTGTGCAGCCTAGAAAATTGGTGCCCTGCATCCCAGTTGCTCCAGCCGAAAAGAGCCCCTGGCAGAAAGGGGACAATGTAAAGCTCAGGCCATGGCTAAAGAGTGTGCAAGCTTAAAAATCCTAAAGCCTCGGCAGCTACCATGTGGCACTGAGTGTGCCAGTGCACAGAAATCAAGAATTGTGTTTTGAGAACCTCTGCCTTGATTTCAGAGAATGTATGAAAATGCCTGAATGTCCAGGCAGAAGTTTGCTGCAGGGGAGAGGTCTCATAGAGAACCTCTGCTTGGGCAGTGCAGAGGGGAAATATGCGGTTGGAGCCCCTACACAGAATCCCTACTGTGGCACTGTCCAGTGGAGTTGTGAGAAGAAGGCCACCATCCTCCAGACCCCAGAATGGTAGATCCACCAACAGCTTGCTCCATGTACCTGAAAAAGTCACAGACACTCAATGTCAGCCTGTGAAAGCAGCCAGGAGGGGGCCTATACCCTGCAAAGCCACAGGGGCAGAGCTGCTCAAGACTATGGAAACCTACCTCTTGCATCACCATTACCTGGATTTGAGACATGGAGTCAAAGGAGATCATTTTGTAGCTTTGAGAATTGACTGCCCTGCTGGATTTTACACTTGCATGGGGCCTGTAGCCCCTTTGTTTTGGCCAATATAACCCATTTGAAATGGTTGTATTTATCCAATGCCTGTACCCCCATTGTATCTAGGAAGTAACTAACTTGCTTTTGATTTTACAGGCTCATAGATGGAAGGACTTGCCTTTTCTCAGATGAGACTTTGGACTATGGACCTTTTAGTTAATTCTGAAAGGAGTTAAGACTTTGGGGACTCTTAGGAAGGCATGATTGCTTTTGAAACGAGAGAACATGAGATTTGGGAGGGTCCAGAGGCAGAATAATATGGTTTGGCTATGTCCTCACCCAAATCTCATCTTGAATTCCCACGTGTTGTGGGAGTGACCTGATAAGAGGTAATTGAATCATGGAGGCAGGTCTTTCCCATACTGTTCTCATGATAGTAAATAAATCTCATGAGATCTGGTAGGTTTATAAGGGGGAGTTTCCCTGCACAAGTGCTCTCTTTGCCTGCTGCCATTTATGTTAGACGTGATTTGCTCCTCCTTGCCTTCTGCCATGACTGTGAGGCTTCCCCAGCCAGGTGGTACTGTAAGTCCAATTAAACCTTTTTATTTTGTAAATTTCCCAGTCTCAGGAATGTCATTATCAGCAGCATGAAACCAGACTAATGCACCAGATCATATGGTAACTCTATCTGTAACTATTTGAGAAACTGCCAAACTGCTTTCCACAGTGGCTGAGCCATTTTACATTCCTGCTAGTAGTATATGAAGGTTCTGATTTCTCTACAGTTTTGCCAACGCTTATTATCTTTTTGTTTTAATTATAGCCATTCTTGTGTGTTGTGTGACATGGAATCTAATGGTGATATCTTTTTAAAAATATTTGATAATGGCCACATATATGTTGTTAATGACAAAAGTCCTTATATTTATAAAAGCAAAACAATGTGATAGGGGTATTCTGGAACTTGAAATAAATGCTGACCTGTTTATACAGTGCCCTAAATCACATCTGAATAGGCAGACTTGAGCAGTCTTAAAGGGAAATATTTATAGTCACAGATATGCAAATGTATGTGAGGGAAAATGACTTGCAAATTTCAACGATGTTCTCTGATGTTTTATTAAAAAAGTTGACAGTCATTATATTAATTTTTTAGTGCCTCTATTAGCACTTCACATTCGTATGCAATTTTAAAGTGCATTTTCAGAGATTAGGAATTATCCTAAAAAAATTTAATTTTAAATGATTTTTACTTTTAATCTTTGATTTTTATTTATTTCTTTAATTCATTTCATGTTTAGCACCAAGTTGTCTAATTTGGTGCTAAACATGACTATTTTAAGCATTCAAGCCCACTATATCTTATTTCTTTAAATCAATTACGATTGTCTTGCTTACCTTATCCCTAATTTATAGAAAGAGAACACAGTCAGGAGTTATATGATGCAGATTATACAAATACAGTAAATCCAAATAAGTACTTGAATTGCTATTCAATTTTGTATCTTGTAAAGAAAGAGTTGATGCAAGTATAGTATCTATTTATCATTCTACCTATTGATCAAATCGTCTATTGTCTAAAATTCCCAGGGACTATTGAGATCAGTTTATATCAGATGTTATGTCAATATAAAATTGTGTTCATCAGTATTTTCTTGGTTATAGTATATACTGCCGATAAATTTATCTGAGAGTTTTGAAATATGAAATTAAAAAAGCGGGAGGCATTTTAAAGTTACTATAAGTCTGTTTTATCTATTGGTGTAAGCAACTTCAAATGAACTTCAAGGAAATTAGTTTATTTTATTTAGAAAGTATCCAAAGGGGTCTTTTAGTTATACATATATAAAGCAGGTGCAATTTCAAACATCCTTAAGGAGACTGTAAAGTCTTGGTAACCTAAATGTAGATGATGAATATTTTAACTTGGTTATGTAAGTTGTGGCTTATGCTTAAAATTATGTAGAATTAAGTGGCTTGCTTTGTGAAGAGATGATAGAAATGGATAAAATAATTTTTTGTGTACAGACAAATAACAATGTGCTTTTACAGTTGTTTATTTTTATGGAGAGAATGGTGCTTTGGGAGCACTGAGAGACAACACTGACATGGACACTGAATTGGCCATAGTGTGTTCTTTCAGGAAAGCCCCAAGGTCTGAAAACATTGACTTGGCAGGAATTGGAGCAGAAAAGGAAGTATATTATAGGCACTCTTAAAGGGCAAACTGTGACATCGAAGTATCTTTTAGGGGACATGGAGAAATAATTGATTAATAAAGTAAGGGTGAAGAGACTAAAGTGTTCCAACAAATATGATGGTATGGTTTAGAGTTGTGTGGTCAAATAAAAATCTTGTGATAATGAAAATATACTAAATTTGTGTTGTCCATTAACAGTTTAGTAAGCACTAGACATAGTTGGCATTTGAACACTTAAAATGTGCCTGTTTTGATAGAGGACCATTTTTTTTAAGTTTGTGAGTACATAGCAGGTGTGCATATTACTTGGTTACACGAGATTTATTGATATTGTCATTCAATGCATAATAATTACATCAGGGTAAATGGAGTATCCGTAACCTCAAGCATTTATCCTTTCCTTATTTTGCAAATGATCCAATTATACAGTTTTAGAGATTTTAAAATATGCAATAAATTATTGTTGACTGTAGTCACCCTGCTGTGCTATCAAATGCTAGGTATATTCATTGTTTCTAACTATTATTTTGTACCTGTTAACCATCCCTACTTTCCCCCTACACCACTATCGTTCCTAAGCTCTGGTAACCATCATTCTACTCTATCTCTATGAGTTCAATTGTTTTAATTTTTACTCTCACAAATGACTGAGAACATGCAAAGTTTGCTTTTCTGTGCCTGGCTTATTTTAGTTAACATAATGTCTTCCAGTTCCATCCATGTTGTTGCAAATGACAGGATCTCATTATATTTTATGATTGAATACTACTCCATGGATATGTACCACATTTTGTTTATCCATCTGTCTGTTGATATACATTTAGGTTGCTTCCAACTCTTGGCTGTTGTATATAGTAATGCAATAAACATAAGAGTGCAGCTATCTTTTTGATATACTGATTTCCATTTTGGGGGGTATATACCTAGCAGTTGAGTTGCAAGATAATATGGTAGTTCTAATTTTAGTTTTTTGAGAAACCTCCAAACTATTATTTATAGTGATTGTACTAATTTGCATTCCCCAAAACAGTGTATGAGGGATCCCTTTTCTTCATATTCTTACCAGTATTTGTTATTGCCTGTCTTTGGGTATAAACCATTTTAACTGGGGTGACATAATATCTCATTGTAGTTTGCATTTGCATTTCTCTGATGACCAATGATTTCTGCACCTTTTCTTTATCTGTTGGCCATTTGTGTGTCTTCTGAAAATTTTTAAATTACAGTTTTAGATTTTATCCTATCGAGTTGTTTGAGGTCATTATATATTCTGGTTATTAATCAATTATTAGATGGAGAGTTTGCAAATATTTCTTTCCCATTCTGTGTGTTGTCTTTTCATTTTTTGTTTTCTTTGCTGTGCAAGAGTTTTTAAATTTGACACACTCTTTTTTTTTTAATTTTTTTTTGAAAGAAAGAAAAGGAGGAAAGAAAGTGAGAGTGAAAGAAAGAAAAAAAAAGAATGTATGAGAGAAAGAAAGAGGAAGAGAAAGAGGGAGAGAGAACGGGATTCTTGTTCTATTGCCCAGGCTAAAATGCAGTCTAAAAATGGGTATTAAAAACCTCTATTATGCCAATAATTGTGCTTAACAATGGAGACAGGAAGGAATAAGATATGAAAATAACAAACAAGCAGCCAACCAGTATTTTATTTAAACCTGTGAAATGCTATGCAATTGCTGAGGAGTGATTTATTTCCAATTATGCGGTCACTTTTAAAACAGGTGTAATATGATACTGAGAAAAATGTATGTTTTGTGGATTTGGGGTGGAGAGTTCTGTAAAAATTTGTTAAGTTTACTTGTTCCAGGTCTGAGTTCAAGTCCTGGATATTCTTGTTAATTTTCTATCTCATTGATCTGCCGAATATTGACAGTATAATGTTAAAGTCTCCCACTATTACTGTGTGCGAGTCTAAGTCTCTTTGTA
>CAUYLG010001742.1:0-14503 GCA_963573385.1 Cacajao melanocephalus | reverse complement strand
TATATGCATTTTATTTTTTTATTTTTTTTTAATTTTTATTGTATTTTAGGTTTTGGGGTACATGTGAAGAACATGCAAGATTGTTGTATAGGTACACACGTGGCAGTGTGATTTGCTGCTTTCCTCCCCTTCACCTATATCAGGCATTTCTTCCCATGCTATCTCTCCCCACCTCCCCACCTCCCACTGTCCCTCCCCTATTTCCCCCCCCAACAGACCCCTGTGTGTAGTGCTCCCCTCCCTATGTCTATGTGTTCTTATTGTTCATCACCCGCCTATGAGTGAGAACATGCGGTGTTTGATTTTGTGTTCTTGTGTCAGTTTGCTGAGAATGATGGTTATCCAAAGGAGTTACATGCATTTTAAATTCAAGCCTTATGAGCTTAGAGAATGCCTCATGATTTCAAGTTGATCTGACATTTATCCCCCGAAACAAATAATGAAATAAAGAATATGCAGAGCACTGTATTTTGCCTTTCCCATCATCCCAGTAGAGCACCATCTAAGCATTCCCAAGGGCTCTACGGCAGCCTTGATCAGAATTGCTGTCCACAATTGCAGACTGGCTCACTGAAAAACTGGAAGCATTACTGGACGCTGCTCAACAAGGCTTAGCACTTTGTTGGAACTAGTGAAAAAGTCATCGATCATGTTATAATGCATTTAAATATCTACTCAGTTAAACATAAAAACCTGCAATATGTATGCACTAGGATTAGCTGGTCTTCCCTTTCTAATTTTCACTTCTCAGTAACAAAAGTGAAATTTTAGCCTTGTTTTTATGCCTCAGAACACTTTAGCTTGTGCTGGAACTTCTTAAAAAATTCAAAATGCTGATTACGCACACCAATAAATTAGCCATATTGGTTGAAAGATACAGTATATGCACCTTCCCAAATACTTTGAATATTTATAGACTTTTTGTTGAGATGTACCAAGTCCTATCTTGGTACTGAATTAGAAATAAAGTTTGGAAGTAAATTTTTTCGGTACCTAGTGCCCAAACAAAACTAAGTACTTGCAGAGATGAATATCCACCACCATGAAATACCAGAGAATACAAAATTTACTTTTGCTAGTAAATCAATTACATTGATTTTTATTTAATGACGAAACCATTCATTGGTAGATTAATGAGGACCAGACACTTTTCCAGTTTAGTTGACACATTTGCTTTTTTATTTTTTAGAATATAGTCTACATCTGGATTAAAAAAGTTTTAAATAAATTTAAGACACACAACAACAGTGGGACCCTTCATTATTCTACGTGCAACACGATAGAATGTCAGCTGGTTCCATTTCGGTTAAGTCCACTTTCTCATAATAATGTTATTTTCACTGAGTGGCAAGCTTCGTACAATCTGGCGCAATGCCGGCTTATACACACTAGGGTGGGGGCGGGGACGGGAGTGGCATGAAAGGGATGGGGTGGGGGTGCCACAGGACTACTATACAGTTTAACAGTGTAACAGAAAATCATTAATAAAGTAGTACCGATTACCGACAGACAGTGCTGTTTGTGCGCTTATCACAATGGAATAGCTGAAGTTTCAGAGCAAGGAGGAGATTCGAAATACTTAACACAGGGCCAATGTTACAAAAAGAAGTAGTGCAAACAGGAAAACTGATGCAATCCTAGCAACAACGCCTGGGCCTCCACCGGCCCAACCGCAGGGCGGCGGGAGGCTGTGCGCCCCGCCTTCCCCAGCACCCAGCTCCGGGCTTCTTTACTAAGTGTGGCGACCCAGCGCCGCGCCCTGGCTTGGCCCCTTCTCCTCCGAAAAGAACAGAACAGAAATCCAGGGAAAGGCACAGGCTGAATGCAGGGCGTCAGTCCAGTCTCATTCCCACCAACATAGAATGCAGGCCCCCTCCCGGGAGGTTCCTTAAGCCCTCCCCTCTCCGGCCACCATTTTCTTCTCCTCTCTCACACGAGGCCCCCTCCTCCTTGCAGCCCTACCGCGCCTCCTGCAAGTATGCAGCCCCCTAATATGCAGTCTGCCCTTCCCGCCCCACAGCCAGTAAGAAAAAAGCTTTGAGGAATGAGAGGGTGAGATGGGTCGAAAAGGGTGCTGGGCGGCCGCGGGAGCCCCGCCTCAATGGCCCCAATTGCTGAAGCCGATCTCCTGCTTGTATCTGTTAGTGAGGATGTTGGCTTTGCGAGTGAGTTTCGAGAGCACAGTGTGCAGCCCTCGCAGGTGGTAGTGGAACTGCTGCTCCAGGTCTTCTTCGTCGGCGTCCGCGCCCTCCAAGTGGCCCAGGTCCACCAGGATGTCCTTGGACTTCCAGGCAGTGCCCTCTTCGCTCCCCGCCGGTGGAGGCGGCTGGTGCAGGACCCCCCACTCGATGTCGTTGCGGATGGACTTGAGCAGTACGTAGTGGCTGTACATGTCACGAGAGGGCGCGAAAAAGCTGCCATTGGCGCTTCCCGAGCCAGGGACTGGGGGCGTGCGCTCCTCCAGGCAGCCGCCACTGCCGCCTACCTCCACGCCAACATCGTTGTCTAACCCTGGCTCAGCCAGGGGCACGTCGCGCAGCAAGCTGGGCACCATCACCGTCTGGTCCATGTTGTTCACGGCGCCGATGAAGCGATTCATGGCGTTGAAGAGCGAGTGCTTCTGGTTGTAGGTGTCGCAGATTTGCATCATGGTGGCCGTGCGGGCGCCGGAGCGCAGGGACGCAGGGGCACGGGGATGGTCAGCCGGGTCAAGGGGCTGCCCGCCTCCAAGGCCGGCTCTGGGGACCTGGCTGTAGCCGGTGTGGCGGGATTCTTGGCAGTCCTCCGCCCTCGCCAACTCTCGTCTCGCTCGCAGACCGGCCCTGCGGGATGGGCGGCTTCTCTTGGCTTTGGCGTCCGGAAACTCGCGATGGCTGAAGGTGGTCTGTAGGTCGAGCCTTGGCTTGTTTGGTACAGGAGGACGAAAGAACAGATTAGATGATTCACCCACCCGGCTAGGGGGCCTGGTGCCCTTGCCCATGCGCACCCCCCCTCTCTGGCTACAGCTGGTCTGGGACGGCGACTGGGTGGCTCCCCGCGGCTGGGCAGTCCCACCTCCTCGCCCGCCTAGGGCCGCGGGGAGAAGGGTTCCCCCGTCCCCCACCACCACAACTTCTCCCTCCGAAAAGCCTGAGCTCAAGCAACCACGCTGGCCGGGGCAGCGATGGGGCGGGGGGCACCCACCTTCTCTTGTGCCTGGAGATTCCCCTGCTCGTTGGCGATTCAGTGTTCCCGCTGCCAGCGGCTGCTGCCCAAGGGCGCTGCTGCGGTCAGTGGCCGGACTGTGACTGCGGGCGGCGGTGGCTGAGATGGCCCCCTACCCATCCCAGGTGCTCAATTTATAGACCAGGAAAGGTGTCGCCAGCGTTCGGGGCCACCCCTGTGTCTCCTCCTCCCGCCTCCCCCGGCAGCACCGAGATAAAAGGCCCGGGCCGGGATGACCGCGGGTAACACTTGCCCAGCCCTTTCTACAGCGGGGGCGGGGCGCGCCGGGCCAGCTCCGCCTCTCGCCTGATACCCGGGCTGAGGGAGGGCGCCGGGGCGGGGCGGGGCAGGACAGGGCGGGGCGGGGCAGGACAGGGCAGGGCAGGGCAGAGCAGAGGAGGGATTGGAGCAGCCGGACCCCGCCAGTACCAAGCCCTGGGCTGGCCAGCTGGGGGAGGGCCGGGCACTGCGAGGGTCAAAAAGGCGCCAGCGTCCCGACCAACTGGAGGGTGGGCTGGCAGGTGGGGGCTAGGCGGGCTGTGCGCGCGTTCCCCGGGTGGGATGACCGGAATGCACGTGCCTTGGTTGCCGAGTGAGCTCCTCAACCCCGAATCTGGAGTGGCCGCGGCCGGGAAACAGGAACCCAGGTTTATTATTAGCCGTCGGGGAAGAGGGGCCGGCAGCAGGTACAGCTCCATCCTGGGACTCTTACGTAAGAAGGGTGGCCGGGCATGCTGGGTGCACGTGGACGCGCGGTGCTCCAGCAGTGGCCCTGGCCTTGGTCAGCTGGGGGGAAGGGAGCGTCAGAGGCTTTTGCCTCCCTCCTGGCGGGGCGGGATCTTTCCCAATCTTTCCTGTAACAGTGGTTGCCAGGGGATGAAGAGCAGCACACTATCCTATCTGCAGATTCTTTCAAGAGCTCTGAACGTGGCAATGAGGAAAAGCCAATTTTTGTCCAAGTCGGCTACACAGTAATGCTGGAGAGCCTGGGCCATGTGGCCTTTTGGCTGCCAAGAGGCCAGGAGAGGGTGACAGTAGTTAGCTCCAGTGTTGGATGTCTTTCATCATTTAACAGAGAAGTGGGGAGGTGTCCAATTAGTTTTGAGGGTGCTTGTATGAAGTGTTCCTTTCAAAAGATAGTTCTTAAAGCACTGGTTCATTTAATAGGGCCTAAACTATGTACTGAATCGCTAGATTCAACTTTTAAGAGCCTTGCCCCTTAAATTTCACTTTGAGACTTACAAATGACAGTCTATTTAATTTTTTCCACTTCACGTCCCTTGCCATATTCCTCATCCACCAGTCCTCTCTGACAGTCCTACAATTATGTTCAATAAAACTGAAGCTTCTCATTTTAAATCCCTGTTCTTGGCCGGGCGCAGTGGCTCACCTCTGTAATCCCCGCACTTTGGGAGGTCGAGGCAGGTGGATCATGAGATCAGGAGTTTGAGATCAGCCTGGCCAACATAGTGAAACCCCGTCTCTACTAAAAATACAAAAATTAGCCAGGCGTGGTGGAGGGCACTTGTAATCCCAGCTTCTCAGGCTGAGGCAGGAGAATCGCTTGAACCCGGGAGGTGAGGGTTGCAGTGAGCCGAGACTGGAGCCATTGCATTCCAGCCTGGGTGACGGAGCAAGGACTCCGTCTCAAAAAAAAAAAAAAAAAGAAAGAAAGAAAAGAAAATGAAAAAAAAATCCCTTTTCTCTAAAACCTAACAGGGTTGTCTGTCCCTAATACAATGTTTTCCAAGAGAACAAAAAATGCCAAAGGAAGGGAGAACATAATAAAGGAGTTTCTTTCCCTTTCTCTTTCACATTAAGAGCTATACTTAAATATTTTCCATAGAAAACCATCTTCCTAATTGTCTTTTGAATCAAACTCTGACTTGGTGCCACAAGGACTAATCTGTTGACAGAAAAACAAACGTCAGTGACCCTTGGAGACAGACCCAAGCCTGGGGACCCACTACTCCAAAACTTATTAGCTCTAGATCATAGCCCATATTTTCTTACTTGCAAAACCGGGATAGACCTATCAGGGTTTTGAAGGAAGATCAATGGAAAGAAAAATATAGAGGGGAAAAAAGCATTATATAACTTTGAAGTATTAAAATAATCTCACCTTCCCTCTCTGTACACATAAACTTAGAAACTTTTCTAGCCTCAGTTTCTTTATCAAAAAAAAAAAAATGGAGGGTGTTCCATGGGCCGTGCCAAGGATTTTGATTAAGGTTAAATAAAATAATGTAAATAAAAATCACTATGTAAATTTTAAAGTACACAGATTTATTGTACTTGATATAGGACCTCATCATAGTGAGAGGTGTTTATGTCAAGAGTCAGAAATCTTAAAAGTGTGGAAATTGGCTATGATGAGCCACAGATTCTTCCCCCTCAACCCCCAGTGCTTAAGCAGGAAAATAATATAAAGTATGCCCAATGAGACTGAAAGAGCACCGCAAGAAGAAAACTCGAGAAAAACAGATATTCGGTTTCTAGTAGCTGATCTTCTCATAAACTAAAGCATACCTTGTCCCCCTTCCTGAACTCTTTTAGTATTTTAAGTACGTATGCACCGGATGAAAACTCAGTATTCAGACTTAAGTTACTAAATGCCAAAATCTTGCCTCTTTTTCTCTTCTTCCCAGTTCCAGCAGTGTGATAACTCACGGAAAACGGAAATCCAAGGGATCTAGCAAAAGAATTCCACCCAGCAAAAACGCCAGCTTGAGAGAGAGCCCCTAACTCCTTCCTTCTGGCCTCCACCCCTCCCCTGATATGTTTCCTTCTGTCTAGTCTCGAGATAACCCTTCATCCGCCAACCAGTTTCTTGACTCTGGCCGGTGTTCTTGCACATTTCTTAACACACTATCAGAGAAAGATGGCTCATGCACCTGCCTGCAAAACCTCCCAAATCGGGCTCCCGCAATAACTCAAACCCACCGGAGTACCTCCAGAACGAAAAGGTCCTCGGGCCAGAGCTCTGGGCCCTTGGAATCACCCCACCACCGCCCCTTTGTCGTCAGCCAATGAGAAGCCGTCAGAAAATATTATGCAAATAAGTCCTGATGCTCCAGCCAGTCAGAAGCCGCGGAGCCCTCCCCCACGCAGCGTCCTCTTTCACCCCAGGCCGAGCTGGCTGCCGCGTCCCTGGCAACCGGCGCGCAGCCAGTTCTCTCCAACGCCTGGCTGTTAAAAAATTAAAATGGCTCCCTGGGGTCACATGGGAGGGGAGCGGGCTGGCCCAGGCCGCCGGGAGGCTGGCAACCTCACTGATTGCCCCAGGCACCCTCCCTATCGCTATCTGGAACAGGCTGGAGGTGCTGAGCCACCTACTCCGGGATTCAGTTTGCATCCAGAAAACAGAAGTCATCCGTTGAACAAATAACTTTTGAGTCCTTGTAGCAGGCCCACAGCCTCAAAGCAAGAGGTCTTTGGTCTCTGCTTTCTATTCTAAATGCTAAATTCCCAGTAAAATCCTTGTCTAACGCACCCGCCCCACTTTGGTTCATAGTTCTAACTCTGGAACTCTTAAATTCTGGTTCTTAATTTCCACTTCACCTTCTTACTTCAGCAACCAGAAAACCATGCTTTGCTGGTTCATCTCCCCAAAAATATCCACAAATTACCCCTTGTACTGTGTCCCTGGTATAGTTTGTGGGAAAAATGACATTTTAAAAGTGACCAGAAATTCCTAAACAAAGTAGTCAGCAAGAGTAAACTGGTGCAAGAAAGTCAGACTTGATAAAGAATATATCTGGCCTAGAGCTGGAGGAAAGCTGATATGTTAAGGCAAGAAACCAGCCCAACCCAAGATAGCAAAGATCCTGGATTATTTTGAGACAGACTTAGAAGGATCCACTTCATGAAAAATGTCCTAGAAATATGACAATCAGACTGTAGTGTTAAAGGCCATGTAGTCCAACCATCCACTTGTGCTGAAATCGCTCACAACATCCCCACCAAGTGGTCGCCCTTGCCCACATTCTTGTATTTTCCATTCTCCAGTATTCTATCTTTTGTAGCTCTACAGAAGGCCATGAAGCACACCATCAGATGTTTGAAAGTAGATATGGTCTCCTTAAGTCTACTATTCTTCAAGTCTGCTTATCCCCAGTTCCTGTAGCCATTCTTCACGTTCTCTTTAGAGTCACTCACCCATCCTGGTCACTATCGTTGGAAGTAGCTCTGGTTTGCTCTTGAGTGTGGCCCCTCTCATTCCAAGTACCATCTTTTCTAGGACAAAATGGAGTGGCACAGCCACTTATATTATTATAAATGGTAATTTTTCTAGATCATATTTATTGAACATAAGTGCTTGGAACTTAGACATGTTAATTCATTTTAACTTCGCAACCACCCTGAGAAGAAAGTAAGGATCAAAGAGTTTAAAAGGGTTGTAGTTTCAGAACTGGGATTTGACCCAGTTTTCTGATGCCAAATCCAATGTTCTTTCTAGTACCCAATAGATATCTACTGCTTACAATGCTGCCTGACATTTAATGGACTTATTTTAACAGCTACATCTAATTTTGTGTATCCTATTCTTGAGTAGTGGGGATTTTTTAGGGACCAAAGTACAGAACTTTATATTATCCTACTTGAACTTTATCTCATTAGATTTGGTCCATTGGTTCAGCCTGTTTTATTATTTTGGGCCCTGATACTATGCTGTAATGCACTTGGATCTTACTCATGTATTTGATAACTATTCTATATATTTATCCAAGTTATTGATAATAGGTACCAAGCAGCACTGGGCAAAGGGCAAATTGCTGTAGAACATCTGGAGAGCTCCTTCAGTTTGATATCATTCCATTAATTAGCACCTTTTGGCATCTGTTGTTTCAGCCAGCTATGAATCATGTTAATTGTATAGTCATCCAGCCTATATTTTTCTTCTTGACCACAGGATATTATGAGAGACCTTGCTAAGTGCCTTGCTGAAGTCCCAAGCTAATAGCCAGTTTTCTTCCTATGGAGTCAAGAAGAAGGGCATTTTTGTCATATACCACAAAGAAACCACCATCCCATGAAACAAAAATGCAGAATTAGCATCATAATATTCTGAGTTAAGATGGAGAAGGGAATGTATCTCATTGTAATTGTCCTTACAGGAAAAACTATCATGAAGATTTAGTTGAGAGCGGGTAGACGGAAAAATGCTAAAATCTAAGAACAGACAGTAGTGAATCTGCTGGCTTCAGACCTCTTTTCAGGCTTTGGAATGTCTGGATATGTCGTAGTTAGCATTTTGTCACAATCTCATTTTTTAAAATGTCTTTAGCCTTGCATTTGGAAGAAGTAGAGCACAGGGAAGGTTGAGAATACTAAAGAATACCTTTTGTTATGTTCTCATCATTTCTACATCTTTAAGAACTCTGAACTGTATACAGAATGGTGCATTCAATTTCAGTATGGTAGATAAGAAAAGGGCAAGACACATCATATCTTTTCTTACCATATAGAAACTCCTCAAGTTGATTATTCCTACTTCCCTTAGGATTCCAGAACCTTCTTGTACCATCAGCATAGAAAGAACAATGAGGATGTTCCTTCTTCACTCTATCCTGTTAAAGTGTGTCAGCTTGGTTAATTTAAATTCTGAAATTGGATTCAAAGTTTACAAATTATAACACCAAATTAACATAGGGAGAAAACATATAATTATCAATATTTCATATGTTCAAATCCTAATTGCAAGTCCATATATATACATATACATATGGGTTGTAGCTTCATTTTGTTGAAAGTACAGTGTCATAAATACAATATTATCCAAGGGATAGGTTCGATAGCTACATGCCCAAGTCTTCCATAAAACACATCACTACAGAGTCAATAAATGTAATTTCAAACAAGGAACAAAACAGGCATGCTGGAAAGTTCAATTGCTGGCATAGAGCAAAAGGTTCAGGTAATCACAATGAAAAGACACAAAAAAGTTGAAGAAAATAGAGAAGAAATGTTGGATAGAAAAGACAAAGACAGCATAACATAGGCCGGGCACGGTGGCTCACGCCTGTAATCCCAGCACTTTGGGAGGCTGAGGCGGGTGGATTACTTGAGGTCAGGAATTCCAGACCAGCTTGACCAACATAGTGAAACCACATCTCTACTACAAATCCCGAACAAAAATTAGCTGGGCATGGTGGCACGTGCCTGTAATCCCAGCTACTTAGGAGGCTGAGGCAGGAGAATTAGGTGAACCCAGGAGGCAGAGATTGCAGTGAGCCAAGATCACGCCACTGCACTCCAGCCTGGGCGACAGAGCGAGACTCTGTCTCAAAACACACACACACACACACACACACACACACACACACACACACACACACACAATATATAAGCATAACTGATGTTTCCAAAGAGACCTCAACAAGTAAAATAGAAGAAATTCAATTGTAATAAAGAAAATTTTCCTTGACAAGAGCATTCACCTGCAGATTTAATCAGCATACTATATACCAGATAAAATTATGCAGAACAGTTGAAAAACAAGCTAGTTGTATTTTTCAACTTCAAAAAAGAAGAAAAAAACTCTTCAAGTATCCAAGCAGGAAAAGAAGTCACCAAAAAGACGGTGGTTGCAGAAGAGAAGAGAATCCACCCAGCTTTACAAAAGCATTCCACTACAGGTGACAATGGAGCTGGAAGAAAGAATGCATGATTCAAAAATATTATATTGCTCAAGTAAAAAACAATAGGCAGACATTCTCAAACATGAACTCAGGATTTTTCTTGAGAAACTTACTGGTAGAAGCCTGCCAACAACAACAACAAAAAAATTGATTGAAATTAGTAATCCAGGAATGGAGAAACCCTGATGAAGAGATTGATGGTGAGTTTAAATCAATTTAAATGCAGAAATAAAATAAAACATTGTAGATACTTGTAGCAGAATATCATGGAAATATTTTAAACCTGGAGGATGAAAAAACAATGCAAGCAACAAAATTGGAAGATGAGGGAATGAAAAATAGCAGAGCTAACCAACTTTCTTTGCAGCAGGTCAATAGATGCCTAAAACCAAATCGTGCCATTTAAAAACTAAAGACACAAGCATCTCAATACTTTACAAAATATTTTTTCTCAATTTAAAGAGATCTTTTAGGAGCTAATACATTCCGTAGCACAGAGTCTGTTTTCTAAAGTTCAGTGTTTCTTTCAGTGTCATTTCAAGTAAAATTAATTTTAACATTTCATTTAAAGTAGTAGGTATGATAATATTCTTTTTCTTCATCTGGATGTGAGGTGCTAGTTACACAGCTGTGTTCAACCTGTGAAAACTTGTTGAGCTGACACTTACGTTTGAGCTTTTTTTGGCATATATCTTACACTTAAATAAATTTTTTGAAATTCCATTCACATAAAATTCTGGCGGGGCTGGAGAGAGCGGGTGAGAGAGTCAACAGTCTGATGCAGTGACCTGGTTTGGAATTAAATGCTCTCAGTATTTTTTGCATAAAAACGTTTGTGAACCCAACTTAAATGGGAATAGGAAATTAATAAATTCCCCAAATGTTGGACCCTTAGGGCAGAAACCATTGGTTTTGCTTTCTGCTTCTGTCAACCGCAGTTTAAGAAATCCAGTGTTGGGAGATTCCAAGCTTTAGTCTTGGAGAGGATGATATTATTAGAGGTAATTCTATTAAAACAATGTTTTTCTGTAATCCCCCCAAATACTGTTTCTAAAATTATATTTGCATAGCACATATATAAATGGTTATTCACCTCTGTAATTATGATCTGTAGCTGATGATTCAAAATATCTAGAAAACTTATATCTACTCTACTTTCTATGAAGTCTGTAGTTCTTCACTAAAGGTAGAAAAAATCATGTTAGTGGACTTGTAAGAGTCTCCCTATATTCCTTTTTGCCTAAATGGTTTTATAATTAGTAGAAATCTGGAAATGAATTTATGGGTACACCATTAATAGACACCTCAAACTTTGTTATAACTATAATTTTGTTCCTAGAAAAAATATTAAACAAGAAAACATATGTTTTCCATCTCTAAGACACAGAGTGTCTTGTATAATTTTATTTTGTACAAAGTGAGTGACTGCCTTGGCCAGAAGAAGTATAAGGTGCTTGTTTGTGACATAGGGTTCAGTCAGTAATAGTTGTCGTAAATGTTTATTTGAGGCTACACGGTGTCTATTGAAATTACCTCATTAGTTTCTATGGGAGAGACTCAAATGTCTTTCCAATCTTGATCTAAACTATTAGTAAATGTAAATACGAATGCTAAGGTGATTTACAAAGTAATTAGATCTTGGGTTTTAGAAAGAACAATCTTGATTTACTTAACAAAAAGTGTATTCCTGCAGATCATATGAAGCAGAAAAAGAAAGTCTGATAAGTAAAAGAGAAAAAGAGCATCATAGCCAGGTATTAAAACATATCACTCTCATTTCATCTTCCCAACTAGAAGGCGATTATCTAAATCATTGGAAGCAGAATCCAGAATATTCCAAATTGATGATTCTTGGGAGTTTATGAAATATTAAATTAAAAAATTAAGGACCAGACAGCACATTCAGCTTTGTTATATCCAGGTTGAAGCAAATTAGATGCCATTAAAAATGGTCAGTTCAGTTGCTTTTATAAATGTTTTTCTTGCCTGTTATATCCAGGTTGAAGCAAATTGAATGCCATTAAAAATGGTCATGTCAGCTGCTTTTATAAATGTTGCTTTTTACCTACTGAAGGGACTCTAATTTTCCTATGTTCAAACAATTGGTTCAAGTACTTCACACTTCTGTGCCATTTGTGTAATTCCTCCATGACAGAAAAATAGAGGGCTTGGGTTTTTACTACCTAATGTCACTTTCATTCAAAATTCTATTTTTTATTTATTCAAGCACAACGTTTTTATTTGCCTTCCTTCTAGAATATCGCCTTCAACCTACCTTCCTGAAACAGTCTTCCTTTCTTCTCACCTCTCTTTCCCATCAAAATCACCAAAAATTGAAATGGGAGGAATGGGAAGATAATGCACTCCCAAGCCCCTGATTATTTTGGAATGCTCTGTAATCTACTCAAAAAAGCAAGATATACAAGGAGGTCAAGTTCACCTACAAGATACTCTCTAAGGCAATATAATAAATTTTAAAAAATTAATAAACAAACCTACCACACATTGCAAAGTAAGTGACTAATTCTAGAATTATGACTACATTCATATAAAGGCCATAAAACATCTGAGTGATTTGTGTTAAAGTATCAAAATTAGGCAGAAATAAATCTTCTCTAACAGACATTCTATTTATTTGAGAGGATGGGGTAGCAGCCCACATAGTATAATTTAAAAAGCAAAATGTCTGGAGTCAGATCCATTCCCCATACCCTCCACCCCCGTGTAAATTACCTCTCTACCAATTCCTAACTTGTGAGCTCAGAGAAGACATTTACCCTGTAAGCCTTAGTGTCTTCACCTTGCAGAGTTTATGGAAGGATTAAAGATTAGGTGTGCTTCTTGGAGAATATCAGGTACATGGTAAGCAGTAAATATAAATATGTTGCCTGGCTGGGGTACATTTTCAATGTGTATTGCATTAATATGCATCATGATGCTGTATGTGAGAATTGTGACTGAAAATAAGTACCTACATATTTTTGCAGCTCATCTATCTTTCGTAGTGTGGAACCATGATTGGGACCTTGAATCTTTTCTACTTTCACTTTTCTACTTGGGGATACATGAGATACAGTCTCCCTCCCTCCCTTCCCTTCCTTCCTTCCTTCCTTTTTTCTTTTTTTCTTTCTTTCTTTCTCTCCCTCTCTCCCTCCCTGCCTCCCTTCCTCCCTCCCTCCCTCCCTCCCTCCCTCCTTCCTTCCTTCCCTTCCTTCCTCTTTCTTTCTTCCTTTCTCTTTCTTTATGAAGCCTCACTATAGCCTCTTGGAAACTTTTTACGTCAGCACACATTATTAAATAATCCACAAATTCCTAATTATACATAATCTGAACATTTGTAACACTTGTGGCCTAAATCTCTCAGACTATATAGGCTGAGAAAAGTGGCATTTGAAGAACAAGTCATTTAGAAAGAATTTATAAATCGGAGGAGAGAACATGAGCCATGCCAACATCTGGGGAAAGAGCAGGCCAGGGAAAAGGAATAGCCAGTGCAAAGGTCCTGAGGCAAAAACATACTCTGGGGCCAGAATAAAAAACGTGAAGGGGAGAGTGTTAGGTGATGAGGTCAGATCACATAGGAACTTGTAAGTTATTTTAAAGACTTGGGGTTTTACTGGGAGAGATGGGAAAAGTATGAGATGATTTCCTTTACATTTTAAAAGGAGACCTGTGTTATTATCTGAGTTGAGAATGAACTTTAGAGGAGTAAGGATAGGAGGTAGATGAGTAGTTTGGAGGCCATTGCAATAACCCAGGAGAGAAATGGAAATGGCTTAGCCAAAGGTAGCATCAGTGAGAAGTGGTTTTGTTCTGTGCATATTTCGAAAGTTGAGCCAGTACAATTTGCTGGCATTTTACGTAGGTGTGAAAAAGGGACTCAGTGAAGTAAGTTTTTTACCCAAGCAACCAAAAGACAGTTAACATTGAGCTGAAAAAGACTGATAGCATAGCATGTTTGTGTGAGAAGATCAATAATTCAATTTTAAACTTGTTAATTTTGAGATATTTATTAGACACCAAGTAGAGACACTGCCTAGACATTCAGATATAGCATCTGAATCATAGTATTTTTAAAGTGCTGCCCAAAATTCTAGTTCTGATAGCATTCAATGGACCAGAAAGGACTTTTATTATAAAAAATCCACTACCAACGATAAATATCCCTGGTTTCCTCACCAGCTTCATCATCTCCCTCTTCCCTTTCACAGCCTGCCTTCTCCCAGAGTTGTCTACAATCTCTGTCCACCTTCTGTTCATTCTTTAATCCACCCCACTCTGGCTTCACTGCCATTACTCCACAGAAATTGCTCTTGCTGATGTTATTATCCACTGTTCATGTTGCAAATCTACTTTCATATATATATATATATATATATATATGTATACACATATATATTTGCACTTCAGGTTCTGGGGTACATGTGCAGATCATGCAGGATTGTTGCATAGGTACATACATGGCAATGTGCTTTGCTGCCTCTATCTCTATTCCTGTCACCAGTATCTGGCATTTCTCCCCATGTTATCCCTTCCCAACTCCCTACTGCCCGCTGTCCCTCCCCTAGTCCCTGTCAACAGAACCCAGTGTGTGATGCTCTCCTCCCTGTGTCCGTGTGTTCTCATTGTTCAACACCCGCCTATGAGTGAGAACATGC
>CAUYLG010001739.1:0-34423 GCA_963573385.1 Cacajao melanocephalus | reverse complement strand
TGATTCTGTTAATGGATTGCACTCGTTCTCCATCAGGCCTTGTTCCCTTGTTGATAAGGAAGTATCATTCCCTACAGAAGGAGAAGCACTCTGATTTTGAGTATTCTCAGCCTTTTTACGCTGGTTTCTTCCCATCATTGTGAGTTTATCCACCTGTCGTTTGTAATTGCCAACTTTCAAATTAGGTCTCTGAGTGGATGTCCAACTTGTTGATTCCCAGTGCTGAAATCTGAGCAATCCACTGTGCCGACTAAAACAGTGGCATTAAGATTTGCGATGCTTTTCTGCCCAGGAATCTCCAGTCTGGCTTCCCTCTTGAATCCCTTTCTCAATCAGGTAAATAGGCGAGTCTGCCTTCCCGCAGCTCCAAACATCGACCAAAAGGGGACTCAGTCCCGTTTACTCTGTGCCAAGAACCGCCGCACCAGGGCACCGGCAAAACCGCCACACCGGCCACAAGAGTCACGCTGGTGACCCGTGGGGCTCCTCCACTGGGAATCTCTTGGTCCGTGGGCAACAAAAATTCATCTGTAAGTGTGGCGTCCTCTCGTTCTGTGCACTTTCTCTGGGAGCTACAATCCTGAGCTGCTAGTAGTCAGCCATCTTGGATCTCAACTTTTATTTTTTAAAAAATAAAATTTCAAATTTACTATCAGACTAGCAATACTTAATTTTTTTTAAGAGACAGTTTCACTCTGTCACCCAAGCTGGAGTACAGTGACACAATCATAACTCACTGCAGCCTTGACCTCCTAAGCTCAAGCAATCCTCCTGCCTCAGCTACTGGAGTAGCAGGGACTACGGTTGCATACCACCACACCCAGCTAATTTTTGTATGTTTTTGTACAGACAGGGTCTTGTTATGTGGTTCAGACTGATCTTCAACTGGTCTCAAGTGATCCTCCCACCTCAGCTTCACAGAGCACTGGGATAACAGGTATGAGCCACCATGCCCAACATGATCCTTAATTTTAAAAGCTTTTTTTGGATATGCACTTTGCACTGAACTTGTGATGATGATGAACAACAACCAAAGGGGCCTCCACAGAGTGCCTCCTATATAGAGCAAGGAAATGATAAAGAAAGCATCTTCCTTTCCACCTCTTTGCCATTTACTTGATGTAATTAAGAAAGATGGCATTAGATGTTTGTACACTATCTGGAGTAAAGGCAGCCAGACACTGTATATTAGGAGGGAAGTTCTTAGAAGGAGTAAGGAGATTCACTTGAAGCCATATTTGGCTAAGGAAGTGAGAGTACGAAGAGAAGGGATAAACAGTTCTAATTCTGACTCTGTTTTCAAATAACTGCAACCAAGGCTCACCCTATCATGTGTGGGGCACACTGCAAGATGAAAACATTAGGCCTTTTGTTCAAAAATTGCTAAGACTTTCAAGATGGTGACAGCGGAGCATTAAACCAAGTGTTGGGCCCTGGTAAACCTAGGAACCTACATAACGACACAGGTCACGTACTGTGTCCAAAGACCTGGGTTCACAATTTATTTGTAAATTTAGGAACTGATTTTCTAAGTTAGCTTGTTTTCATGGTCCCATCCAGAATTTAGAATTTCACATCATGGTGGTTTCTTATATGCAAAAGATTATGACATTCACTTATTATAGCAGAATTTGATGATGTTTTTCTCTAAGAGTGATTTACTCACCAAAATATCTTCCAGTATTTGTATCATCCTTGCCTTAAGGGAAAAATATAACATCATAAATGAAATTTTTGATGATTTATATCACATATTTCTAAAGAAACACAAAGTAATCTTGCCTGTTAGAAAATATTTGCATAAGTCCTTCTAGAAGAAAAAAAGAAAATGCAGCTCTTATGTATTTTGAATCTTAAAATTTAAAGTTTAAAAGCAGACATTATATTTCTTTGGTTGTATTTAAGCCTTCATTAAAGGATACAAATTAGGCCATCAAGCCATTTTGAGTTTTTTATGTTTTTGTCATTTCATAATTAAATTAAGAGGTTTTCTCTCCAGAAAAGTATTGATTTTAGCACAATTGTCCCTCTCTTGAAATATTAGATTCTGAGTTTCTTTAAAGGGGGATGTGTTATATTATGACAGAAATATACAGGAGCATGAAATACCAAGAGAAAGAATGATTATAAGGAAAGAAGAAAATACAGGGGAAAGAGGAATGAAGAAAGGAAGGGGAAAAGGTAAGTTATTGTGATGCTATTCTAAGGAAGATTTATATTTTATATTAAAGAATATTCAACCGTAAAATTATATGACTGCAATGATGATTCAAAACAAACAGTGGGGAAAGAAACCATACGACCTTCAAGAGAAGCTCTGGGCAATCGTGACGTCTTGGATCAGGCTTGAAGACATCTCCTAAGACTCAGTCTTCAGGTCTGCAATTCACTGCAGCAGACTGACAGCTGTGAGAAATGGAATTTCTGTACTGTCCACCACAGGTTGTGATGTAATACAGATACGCTAGTTATCCACCTTATATCTAGACTTCCGTTTTACCCTAGCAGTGGAGCTCTAATTTTATGCTGTGGAAGCTGTGTGTAAAAAATAAATATTAAATTCTCCAGTATCCCTTAAAGGTAGGTGTGCTATGTGACCGGCCATTGATTTTGTGGCAAAATCTGGCCACTGAATTATAAACAAAACTCTTCATTATAGTTAGCATGGATTTCCTAATTGCTTAGTTCAGTAGATCCATTTCCTGTAAGTTCTCTTTGAAGCAATTCACTTTACTTTTTTATGTATCCTAAAACTCTGTCCTTCTTTCACTTTCAAAATAAAATTATGATTTTTCCTCTAATATTTTAGCCACTCTTTTCAAATGTCTACTACCACAACTTTAATTAAGATCCCAGTAATCTCTAATGTGGACTACAGCAATAAATTACTAATTACTATCTCAGCCTTTGGTTGAAATGTAGCTCTTTGGTTTGTTATGCACTGAACATTTTCATATTTTTCTCTAATGGCATAGAACTAGCACAGTGTGAGGCTGAGAATATGACACAGAATTAGAGAATAATTATTATTCCTGTGACTATTATTCCCAGAATGATCTAAGCAAGTAGACTTCAGTAACAGTGGTACATGTTTCAATAAATAAATGTAGCTATAAAGTGCCACAGGAGGATGGAGGGAAGAGTGATTCTTGGAGATAATAGGAAAATTCATCAAAGACTGGATGACATTAAGGTGAGTCTTAAATTTGAGTGGGAGTTTGAAAGGCAGGAAGGAAGAACTCATCGATAGAAGGGAAAACATGAGCAAAATTATGGAAGAATGAAAGTCCAACAGTGTTTGGAGAATGCTAAGTCAGTCTATGTTTGGACTTTAGAGAAGGTGAAAAGAATGGAAGGTCATTGAGACCAGTAGTCTTCAAACTAGCCTGGGACTACAGAATAAAATGTCCAGAAAGTACTCTGGTATAGGTAGTGTTTTTGATTATCAGTTTCTAGATACTAAATTCCTAAATCTATTTTTTTATAACTATCTGCTTAAGAATATTGTTGCTTTATGCCTAATTTTTTTTTCTTTCTTTCCATTTTACAGTAGATGTTCTCTCACTTTAAAAAAGAGAGGTATAGCTCTTACATATCTGGTGTGTGTGTGTGTGTGCTATGTAATCAAAAATGCTGTATTCTTGTCAATGTTGCAATGTTCAGAATAATTTTGGGTGAGGCAGGGTTTATTTAATTTTCATTTAGTGACCTCAATATCATCTGCCTCTGGAGTATCATCAAAGAATGCTTTGCTCCAGTGACTGTGTCTCATGGGAGCAAAGCGATGAGTCTTTTAAGAAATGCTGAAAGTTGTGATGCTTTATTTTATGCAAATGACAAGCTAGTAGAAAGGCTGCTCTATCTATTTACGTATCTGTGTACCCATCCTCCCATCTATCACCTGTCTGTCCATGTAACAATCTTAAAATTCAGAAGAGAGATGGCTTTCATGAAAATATGAATTTGTATATTTATTTAAATTGAAATATAATGATTGATTTCACAATGAGGGCTGGCTTGATCAATTAGGTTATATGGCTGACATTTTCTATAAATTTAGTGGGCTAAGTCTGTAACTCCAAAGTTTTCACAAAAAAATTTACAAAACACAAGAATAAAGCACTTTATCAAAAAAATTGTCATAGCAAAGGTTTATTACAATTAGCAATATTTAAATTTCCGTAACCTTTTCTGTTTAACAAGGTGTCTCTAAGTGAAAGAGCAAAAGATTAGTCATTGTCATTGAATAAGTTTTGGTAAAATCTATGCTCCCTATTTTCCAGAAACTAAAAAGGGAAGGAAGACTCTATGTGACGGTCACCTAGCCGCTAAGTCTGTAGCTTCGCTCTTCTTCCAAGAGAAATCCTGCTGTGAGAAGTGTAGTTAGCAGGCAGCCCCCCACTGCCACATCTTCAGATCCACTGCAATTTCCACGCAAACATCCTACTTTCCCCCAGACTCCTCTCAGCCAGTGACAGCCTGGCAGAGGTAACAGAGCTGGGGGGCACTTCTACCAAGCCAGGACTCATAACAGAAAAGTTTTGTTCTGGGAATTGCTTATGGCCTAAGACTTTTTGAGAATTGTGCTGTATTCTGAGGCCCTTCAAACCCACTTTCTTCTTCCGCCTCTCCCCTTGTGGATCCACCTTTCCCCTTGTGGATCCAGTCTGCATGACAGTCTGAAGCCTTTCTATGGCCCTCTCTTCTTTATCTGTTCTATGCATAGTTTCTATCAATCTTTGACATTGCTAATTTTGTCTTGGAGGCTGCCTCCCAAACTGAGACACTCTAATACCAGGCATCAAATCCTTTTCTGATTCTTTACTTTCAACAAAATTGAGAGATAATCTAAGCAAAAGAGGCTGTTCTAAATAATAATTTTAAAAACTGGTAATACATCCAGGAGTAGGTTAAATAAAGTTATCTCACTGCCCTAATTTGGGATTAGCTTAAGAAACTCAGGCCTAGGCCAATTGTTGCGTGACAAAATAGTCAAAGGGATTGGTTCAGGATAGGCATAAATTTCAATTTGGAGAAATGAGACCCAAGGAGGATGTTGGGTATTCTGGAAAAGAGTTTTCCTATTCTTAAAAAAAATAACCATTGGAAAAGATAACTTCCTGCTTCCTTTCTATACCGTGTATGTGGATAAAAAATTAAAAGCCACCAAGTCATTTTCATACTGAAAGGAAAGGAAGCCTGTAAGCAAAATGCTCACAGACCAGGGAACTGCAGAGAAACAGGGGTGGAGCAATCAGATGAAGCTGATCCTAAGCCACCTCTACTCAGTGACTTCCTAGTTAAATGAGGATACATTTTTCTCACCATTTAAACCTGCTAGAGGCAGTTCCCTATCATGGCCAAATGCATCCCACTTACTTTGAGAGGGTTAGCCTTTGTGCCTCCACTTGCCTTGGAACCTGCCTGGAATTCACCTTGCCCCAGCTCCCTCCTACGTGGAGTGGATTCTGTCCTTTATGTCTCAGCTGCTTTCCTGGAATGGGCACGCAGTTGTTTATCTGCACTTTGGACTTTGCCTCTTGCCTCAGCCTCCCACTTCTTATTCTTTCTCTGTGGAATGGGACCAATTTGGATGTGAATACCAGTCTGCTTCAGAGTCTACCTGATCATTTATTGGATTTTCTGCTTCGTTTACCCAGCTGTATTCTCCATCTCTAGCCCCTACAACTACCCTGTCAGTTAACACTTTTGCATCTCCACGGACGGTTAAGATTTCAGAGACTATGGGCGTATAGACATAGAAAATAATTAACTTTTAAGTTTATTTTGCTAATTTTCACTAATATATGCAAGTGTACAAATACATTTGCATACATTTTTGCACACATGTACATGTATATAGACATAGAGACATATCTATATAAAGAGACAAAATGCCTTTCTCTATATTTATGTCTGAATATCACATTTGAAAGTTCTTACTATGACATATCCAGTGTATCATGGGTGAACTATTCTGAATAAAGAACAGCAAGTAATAGAGCTGATGCAGGGGTCTCCCAGGCCCCTGCTGTCTCGTGAGATGTTTTCATTTCTGAAACTTGGGGACAATCTGGGGACAGTTCTAGAATACGAGTCAGTGAGGTGATTCGAGGCCTACAACAGCAGCTATTTAGCAATTATTATCAAAGTATTTAAATGATTTGGTTTTCCTTCTGGCATATGTCTCTAGATAGTATTAAATAATTTAACAAGTATGGCTGTACTAGTGCAAACCACCCTGAATATCAACACTGCTTATGACAATTTGAAGCCTGGTATCTTGAATTTCTATTAGTTCTACTGATGTTCTTATTTATGCTGTAGGTTTCTAATGCTTCCGCTGTTCCTAGCTTTGTATGTGCTCCGATATCCCCACCTTTGTCCTTATAAAGGATGTCATAAAAGCCATATTGATTTGGTCCCTTAGAAATTCACACTACCCCTAACCAAGTTCTAGTAATTGCTCACAATTAAAAAAAAAAATTCAGTAAGTTTAAACAACTCATCTTGGAAACTCTTCTCACTCACTACAGTCCAGACACCCTGGTTTTCTTTCACTTTACTCAATGCATTAAGCTTTTCCCCATCTCGGGGCCCTTGCCTGTGCTGTTTCACTCAGCCACAATCCACTCCCCTTTGCCTAGTTTGTTCTCATTTTCTGTGTCTTAAGCTGTGCTTCCCTGTCTACTCAAAAAATACATGCTCCATATTATTCCCTGTCTTAGTGGTCTGACTACATCACAGCACTTTAGACAATTTGTAATTATGCATTGTTATGGGTTGAATTGTGTCTCTTTCCCAAAAAAAACATGTTGAAGTCCTAACCCTCAATATCTCAGAATGTGATCTTATTTCACTAGGGGGTCCTTACAGAGGCAATCAAATTAAAATGATGTTATTAGGGTGGCCCCTACCAATAAGACATGTGTTCTTGTAAAAAAAGGAAATTTGGACACAGAGACAAGACAATGTGAGGACACACAGGAAGAAGATGTCCATGCGATTGAAGTGATGCACCTACAAGCCAAGGAATGCCAAGGAATGCCAAGGATTGCTGGCAAACACCAGAAGCTGGAAGTGGCAAAGAAAGATTCACCCCTAGAATCATCAGGGAGAACACAGTCCTGCAGACACCTTGATTTACCATTTCTAGCCTCGAGAACTGTGAAACAAGTGTCTATTGTTTTAAGCCACCCAGTTCTTGGTACTTTTATAAGCCATCCCTAGGGAATAATGCATGCATTAACTGAGATTTATTCAGATGTATCATTTATTCTATGATGTCTGTTTCATTAGACTTTTACCTTTATGAGAGTACGGTATGTTTGTTTACAGCAACACAGAGGATGGTGTATGGCACCTATTAGTAGTGGAATATTTGTGAAATTAGTGAATTACTGAATAAGAGGATGCATGGATGATATTTTAATGCAAAGTCCTTCAAAAGACTTTAGAATCTCAGATTATTCAAATAAACCACTTAAAAGCAACAATAATTTAATCTTAAAATTGGTAATCATAATGCCTCAAGTAGGAAAAGAAAATTTCTGATACATAATTATCAAACACTTCATTTAACCAGCTCTGATTAGTTATTAAATTGCATGTTGTGGGATGATTCCCCTTAAAATGAGAAAGCATTGTTCTTCTGATCTTACCGAAAGATTACCCTGTCATGTTTTAAGATAAAAAGCACAAACAGTCTCTTCAATCATCACGATTTACATTAAGAGAAATACAAACAGGAACTGTGGAAGTACAAATTTTCCCTTTTGGACATATGTAATTATAGCCTTAAAGAATTACACAAGCAAAAGTGATGGCAAACGCATTTAAATAGCTGTCCCATTTTAAGGGATCTCACTGCACAATAACCTCATGAACAGGCACATAAATACATTCTCAAACCTGGGCGAACTGTAATACATGAAGACAGGGAGATAAGTAACAGCATGTCTGCAGTTGGCTTCCTGCTCCATTTTTATTCCCATCTTTCCACTGATCACTGTACTCATTCACACACCATATAAATATGAGCTTAAATATGTATCTATATTTATTTCTATTCACACATATGCATGACATTCTGAACATATCCTACTATGACATGTCTTGGTAAATGTGACTATTGTTTGTTTTATCTCAGGATTCACCTATGAAGGGATTTAGAGTTTCAAAGATTTAGTAGGTAACAAGGGGAAGCTGAGGCAGAATTTAACTTTTTTTATTCCAAGTAAGTAGTCAAAGTCAGCTGTTTGTAATTTATTCTACATTACTTCCCAGCAATGTAGATCTGGCAGATTAATTCCCTTTTTCCACAGATGGGAAATTGGGAATAGTTAACTCACAAGCTCAGAATTTTAAATGCTAAAATGACTTTTTTTTTTTTTACAGTATGTTCAGAATTTAATTCTAGTTCTAACAACTCATGTGTTTCAATGGAATCTTCAGTATTTCTGCATAAGAATATTTCTTACACATTGAACTTATTCAATCAATTCTAATGTAAAGGTTTTTTTTTTTCCAAATAGATGAGTGCACTAACAACCCTAATTTCACAGTCTTGTGCTATTTTTTAGCTAATACAATTATGATTGACTTCCTGTGTAATTATATGTGCTGGACTAATGGTTTATTCACACTTGTAATTGCTAATATTCTTTGAAGAGCCATTTTTACATGAGTCCTTCCTTGTTGAAGAGTTTTAGGCATAACAGTGTTAATTATACAAATATATAGAACTAATAAAATTCTAGATAAAAATGTATGTTCATTCAAAATTATACTGTGGACATGTACTACTCTATCTTCTCCAGTACTCTTCTTTCTTCTGGATAAAGCAGCCCCTTCTTTTAGATAGTGGTTGAGTGAAATATACAACATGGTTGAATGGAAACTGCCATCTCCTTTTGGTCATAACTTCTCTGCCTACCGTAATACATGTAAAAGTAGGAAATGACCTTGGCTGTGTTAATAATAGCATATTGGCTCCTAGCCACAAAGACTGACCTAAGACAGGGATTGGGGGTGGGGATAAGAGGGAGCTTGGCTATATCCCAAGCCAGTTAGTTCTTCCCTCAAGAGTTTTAACTGAATTGAAGGTGGAAGGGAAGAGCTCTCTCCTTCCTAGTAGCAAAGCTGGGCACTTGTGAGCCGGGAGCTACTAATAAACATTAAGGTAGCCCAGGACTTCTCAACCTCAGCAGTATTGACATTTGGGGTTAGAAAATTCTTTGTAGTTGGAAGCTCTACTGTGCATCGTATTTAGCAACATCTTTTACCTCTACCCACTAGGTACCAGTAGCACCCTCCTCCACAAGTGTGACAACCAGTATCTTTAGGCTCTGCTAATTGTCACCTGGGGATCACACTGCCTCAGCTGAGAACCACAGAATTAGCTTTGTGTAAAGGCAGCAATAGGAGAAAGTGAGGCCAACCATTCAAGAGAAGTAGGGACTAAAGACAGAAAGAAAAAGATACCTGTTCTGGACCAGTCATGCCCAAATATACCCTTTTGAGTATCCAAATTGGTCAATTCCTTCTATTTTTTAAAAGTGTTTGATTTGTTCTTTTGCCAAGTTCAATAATAAGAATCCTGAAACAAAGCATAGTCTGTCAACAAATAATGCTGAAACAACTGGATACCTACATGCAAAATAATAAAATTGGGCCTTTTCCTCGCACCACATACAAACTTTAAATCAAAATTGACTAAAGCCCTAAAACTCCTAGAAGAAAATATAGGAATAAGTCTTCATAACCTCATACTTGGCAATGAATTCTCAGATATGATACCAAAAGCATGAGTAATAAAAGAAAAAATACTTTGGACTTCATCAAAATGAAACACTTCTGTGTTTTAAATGGCATAATCAAGAAAGTGAAAAATCATAACTTGATAAGAGATTTGTATATTAAATATATAAAGAACTCTTACAACTCAATAATAAAAACACACACAACCCAATTTTAAAAGTGAGAGAAATGTGTAAATAGACATTTGTATATAAATGGCCAATAAGCACATGAAAAGATGCATCAGGGAAATACAACTCAAAAAACAATGAGATGCCACTTCATACCCACTAGGGCAGTTATAATAAAAAATCAAATAGTAACAAATATTGGTGAGGATGTGGAGAAATTAGGACTCTTATCCAGCTGCTGGAGGGAATGTAAAATGGTGCAGCCACTTTGGAAAACAATCCAGCAGCTCCTCAAATGGCTAAACAGAGTTATAATATAACCCAGCAATCCCACTTTCAAGGCCAAAGAGAAATGAAAACATACATCCACCCAAACTCCTGTATATCAATTTTCATAGCAACATTATTCATAATAGCCAAAGTTGGAAGCAACCTAAATGCCCATCAGTGAAAGGATAAACAAATATAATAGATGAACGAAATGTGGTCTAACCACACAATGGAGGATTTTTAGCCATAAAAATAATGCAGTATTGACAAATACTACAACACTGATAAACCTAAGTGGAGGAAACCAGTCACAAAAGATCACATATGATTCTATTAATATGAAATATCCAGAATAGGCAAATCTATAGAGACAGAAAGAAGATTCCTTAGGCCTTGAGAGATAGGGGTTGAGGGCTAAGGGAGTGACAGTTAAAAGGGATGGGGGTTCTTTTTGAAGTGATGACAAAGTGAAAGGAAAGTAAATAAAGAAAATGGCTGCATAAATTACTGTAGATTCATTTCATGATATCCTGTGCAGTCATTTAAAAAGCAGAGCTATTTTTGACTTTAAAGGCTTTCCAGAAGATACTGTTAAGTGAGGAAATAAGAGGCAAAATAGCATGTATAGTATGTCATCTTTAGATTAATGATAAAAACCACTTGTGTGTAAGTATGTACAGTATGAGCATGGAAAAGTGTAAGGAAGGGTGCATGCTAGTTAACATGGGTTACCTGTGTGGCTACGCATGGTACGTATTTGGGATAGTAGTCATGTGGATGGAAAAGGAGAGGAATGAGGAAAGGCACACAGTGCATTAAAGAGGGGAAAAAGGCATCATACTTAAAAACAAAGCACATTTCATATTATCCCATTGAATCATTTAATGATCTGATTGACTATCATTTATTTCTCTGCCAGGTTTTCTAAGTTTACTGTATTATTAAACAATCTGTGAGTTAGAGATTATTATCTCCATTACCTCCCTATGGGGAACCTGAAGTTCAAAAAGCTTAAAGAGCTTGCAAAACAGTACTGTTGGGGCAATTTTGATAAACAGGAAGGACTCCCACCTAAAATTTGTTTGGGATGTCAAGACTCATGATGACACAAACACACCAAGAGGCTATGAAAAGGGTCATCATTTATACCATGCAGCTTTCAGGGGAGAGCAAGGCTGGCCTCTCAGACTGATTCAAAAATGGTTTGAGACATTTGGAAAATGAGACCAGCTTAAGGATTTTATGATGGTTAGGGGGTAGATTCCATATGTAGGGAGAGGCTTGCACGGTTAGAACTTTCTTCTCGTCAGTGCCAAAGGAGGGAGCACTTGGGCTTTCAAAGCGGCTTGCCCATAAGATGTGGGGCAGAAGAGGAAGAGAGAGGAGTGAGACTTATAAGCTGTTAGCAGCCAAAAGTAAAAAAATGGAGCCAGCTTTTTATTACAAACAGTTTTAAAATATTTGCCAACATTTAAGAAAAATGTTTAGCTTTATATTTACAGCTGTGTGTATATAAGTGAGTCCCTTGTTTTAGTTAAAACAATTTAAATGTCTAGTTTTGTGACACTTAATTGATAATACTCAAAATAAAGTCATATGTATAAGACAGCATGCATGACCAATTACCTCAAATTTAACTTAGTCCTGAGAAGTATCTATTTCCAAAAAAATCAGCAAAAATTAAATAATCAACATATTTAGTTTTATAGTTATAAAATTAATATAAAAAATCTGTATGATCAATATTACTAGAACGTAAGCTCTGAAATTATATTTTTCATCACCACAGAACATAAGCATCTACAACTGTGCCTTGCATGAGGTAGACAATAAATGAATGGGAAAATAAACTTGATACACACTGTATATCTTAAAAAATAAAAGCTAGATACGTGTTGTAAAGAATATGCAAAAATTTTAAAAAGCCCAAATATATTTACTAGTGGGAATATAATTATAGAAGGATTTCTAATAACTCAAATAATAATTTAAATCTTGGAAACTTTTTAACGGTGGAAATAACTTTTAACAAATCAATTTTTGAACAGTTATCATCAATTTTAATAATATCAAATAATTTTTGGATATTACTTTGAATTCCTAATATTAAACTGAGTAGTTCAGAGGAAACAATAATGAAATAAAAATAAATGCACAGTACACTTGTTAACACATGCTGAACTCATTTTAGAATATGTTTGAGAGGCCTGAGCTACTAGGGGAGGAAAAGAACACACTGCAGCCAGCCACTTCATATTAAACTTTTTATTAAAACAGTCCTTACAACATATTGAAAATGTCATGTTCCACAGTCAAATATCTAAGAAAAAAATCTATATGCAATTATTGGCACACAAATTTAAGAACATAATTAAAACCAAGCAAAATCTCTCTCTCTGTATTTATATATCTATATACATATAGATATATACCCATACAGATAGATATGTCTTCAAATTCATCTCAGTGACCTGGTATATCTGAGGTTTCAAGTTGTTGGTTTTCCAGATAGTACAAAACATTTTTCATCCACTTTATAAGGGACATGGCAGATCCAGAAAGAGTAACTTTGGTTAATAAATGCTGTCTCCCAAAGATCAAACAGAAGTCCTCAATGGGATTAAGGTTTATCTTCAGAGGCTTCTTCCAAGTGGAGGTTGGTCTGTGATGTAAGGAATGATTCCCACGTAGCAAGGCACTGAATGATGGAAACACACCATGAGGCAATCAGCAATAGTTCACCTTCAGTGTTAAAGGATTAATAAATTCTAATACATCTGTCCCTATTGCAATCTGCCCTATTCCTCTCTCCCATCAGCTTGTCAGAATCCTTGTCATTTTCTACATATTTTAATTCTTAATGAGGGATGCTATTGCTAAGTAAGGGGAAAACATATAAAAGGTTAAAAAGATTAGCAAGAATTAGTTTGATGAAATAATCTATTACCCCATATCAAGAAAAAGCAAGAGCTCCAAGTTCTAGAGAAAAAGATGGACCCAGTTGGAGCTGAGGAGCAGGCATTAGGCACCTAGACAGAAGAAGGATGATACAAACATACTTCAGTCAGATTTGAATCCCATTACACCAAGTGTGAGTCTGAGAAAGCTGATTAACCTTTGTTATAGTTTCTACAGCTATAAATTAGGTTAATGATAGTACTTACACTACCACAACTGTGAGAATTAAATTTATGTAATCTGTATAAATCTCTAAGCAGAATACCTAGCATAAAGTGAATGCTCAGAAAGTTAGCAATGGTTATGATGGTCTGCTGGGATGGAATGGAGAGACCT
Source organism: Cacajao melanocephalus (assembly GCA_963573385.1). Classification (NCBI taxonomy): domain Eukaryota; kingdom Metazoa; phylum Chordata; class Mammalia; order Primates; family Pitheciidae; genus Cacajao; species Cacajao melanocephalus. The sequence goes on along the minus strand of CAUYLG010001739.1, from coordinate 20,930 downwards.
GGTTATTAATGTGCCACAGGAAATGAAACAGGATTGTAAAGGTGTGAAGGCAGTGAGAACACACAAACATAAATGTGGCCCATTTGGTTTTGCCAGGGGATGATCCTCAAGTATCTCTATGAAGTTTATCTACAAATAATAGTCTGTACACATTTAGGATTCTTCTAAAACATACCTACTCTAATGTATATTCAGGCTGAGCTATAATAAATTAGGAAAGAAATTATATATATTTTTAAAACAAGGATAGATTGCCATAGACATGTATGTTTCTATATAACACACTCCAAAGCTGGGCAGATTAGCACCGGTCTATCTGGCTAAACTACTTCCACGTCACTGCTTTTGCTTCTAATCCTTTCACAGCTTTAATGTGTCCATATCTGACAACCAATGCTAATAACAGACTAGAGATTTCTCAAACACTATAAAAACTCAAATGTTTAAAGCTCTAAAATTGTAAGTGTGCTGCATTCCAAAAAGTATGTACGTATATACTTATGTATATATGTGTGTGTGTGTGTGTGTACATACACAAACACAATTTTTTTCAAACTGAAGATTTAGAATAGTACTATGTCAAACCAGATTTTCATAAAGATTACATACTGTGATTTAATTCTGAGAATGGCTCCAAGAACCTAGGAAGCTAATAATAAAGCTAAAAGATGTATAATCACATGAGAACAGAAAACATTGAAAGATCTAATTGTCAAATAAAAAAGATACTTGGTAAAATTTACCCAATAAATTACTGGGAAATAGTGGATATTTATTTTGTAGTATATTTTGAAGGCCAGGCTTGAAGTAATGTAGGTCTCACTAGAATAATCAAGTTTATCAAGACTTTAAGGGATATTTTTCGTTTTAAAAAGCTTTAGAAGGTACTGAAAGCCAAGTACAATCCAAGAAGCACAGTCACTGTAATGAATCGATTCTGGGATTTGCTTTTATCTTCCAGTAAGTTACTAACTTTATGATGTTCTAGTTCCTGAGACGTATAATAATAATAACCTCTCTAGTTCCTCAGATATATAATAACAAAATAAAATAGGAGAGGGAGGGGAGATGGGAGGGGGAGAAGCAAGGAGTCAGGGTCAGGTAGCTGCTAAGGGAACCACCAAATAAGAATGGCCTCCTTTTAGACAGTAGAGGAGAAGAATTTAGGTATCTTTAAATGTATCTAAATGTCTATACTCATGAAAAGGCACAAAAGATCCATACTTCACATTTAGTATATTTTTCAAATTTTGGACCCTAAGTAATTTATCATTGTCCAAACTATACATGATTTGGGGGACATGGAGGGCAGACATGCAAAAATCTCTTCATTCAACAAATATTTTACGGTACTTACTACATGCCAGGCACTCTGACAGTGCTAGGACACAGCCCAGAAACTAACAGAAATCATGATTTCACATGAAACCCAAGTAAGCAAGTATAATCAACTATAGGGTCTATGATGTTACAGGACATGATGGAAGCAACAGTAATAGGATCTAAGTCAGAGTGGAGTGTCCTAACGTTTCCTAGCGGAAGTGATCACTGAATTCAGACTAAAAGATTAGCAGAAGGCAGATCCCATAAATCTCTGCATGTTTGTAAAGGTCAGTGTGAACAAGTACAGTGAAGTGATCAGGTACTCAGGCTCAGGACTTCTGTTGCTGACCCAGAGGGTATAACAGGGACTGGAAAGGCTCTTTTGCCTAAATTAATCAATCAATCAATCAGGTAGACACTACATATATATAAAGCAATGGTTTTCAACATCCTGGAATCAGGCAACAAACGACAGTGGTCCCTGGGAAAAAAATCAGAAAAAGCTCCATGATTTCCCCAGTGTTATGAACTGAAGCCCTAATTCTAGTACCTCAGAAAGTGACTGTATTTGGAGAAGCCCTTTAAAGAGGTAATTAAGGTAAAATAAGATCATATGAGTGAGCCCTAATCTACTATGACTGGTGTCCTTATAAGAAGAGGAAATCTGGACACAGACAGGAAACCAGAAATGTGAGCAAGGAGGAAAAACCATCTGAGGACACAGCACGAAGGTGGGCATCTGCAAGCCAACAGAGGGACCTTAGAAGAAAGCACCCTGCTGACACCTTGATCTTAGACTTCCAGCCTCCAGAATTGTGAGGAAACACATTTCTGTTGTCTTTGGAATTGTGTTATGGCATCTGTATCGGGCTGTTCCTGCAATGCTATAAAGAAATACCTGAGACTGGGTAACTTATAAAGAAAAGAGGTTTAATTGCCTCACAGTTCTGTAGGCTTTACAGGAAGCTGGTACCAGCATCTGCTCAGATTCTGAGGAGGCCTCAGGAAGTTCACAATTATGGCAGAAGGTGAAGTGGGAGCAGGCATGCGACATGGCAAATACAGGAGTGGTGGGGGTGGTGCTACACACTTTTAAACAATCAGATCTCCTGTGAACTCAGAGCAAAGGCTCACGTATTACCAAGGGTATGCCCAAGCCAGACATAAGGGATCCACCACTATGATCCAAACACCTCCCACCAGCCCCAACTCCAATACTGGGGTTGACATTTCAACATGAGATTTGGGCAGGGATGAATATCTAAACTATATTAGCTTACTGCCTTAACAGAATTTCCAAGCCACGGTGAAGGGAGACATGACCTGGCTGACTCACAGAGTTAAAAGGATAGAGCTAAGAGTTAATGAAAACGCATCTAGAGTTCACAGACCAGAGTATCAGAGAAGAGAGTGGTGCGTGGAGAGAAAGCTCTAGAGATGTGTGAAGGGTCTTCCACACCGAGCAGAGTACTGGCTGGCGCATGCATGTGAGAAGACTACCAGAGACAGGGAAAAAAGCCATCAGGAAGAATTAAACAGTATCCGGCATTCTCATAGGGCCTACAATAGTACAGGATCCCATCTGCTTGACTGGAAAATCACTTAATTCATTATCTACAAAATGTATCACCAGCAGAACACACTATAAGAAATGTTTAAAAAAAAAAAAAAGTTCCTCTGGCAGAAAAAAAAACCAGACCAGATAGAAATATGGATCTATAAACAAATAACATAGTAACTACATGAGTACATATGATATATACTTTTCTTATTTAAATGTATTTAAAATATAACAAAGAAAAAATAGCAAACTCTTACAGGGCTTATAATACATATATAGGTAAAATGTCTGACAAAAACAGCATAAAAGCCAGGTGAAAGGGAATGAAAAAACACATTTGTAGGTTCTTTTAGAAGCAGTATAACACTACTTGAAGGTAGACTATGACGAATTTAAGACACATACAGTAACCTAAAAATAACCACTAAAATAATAAGAGTTACACCTAATACAAAAAGTTGTATCTAATACACCACAAAGAGATGTAAAATGAAATCATATAAAACTGTCTATCAATTCAAAAGAAGGCAAAAAGATGAAAATGGGAACAATGTACAGATAAGACAAATAAAAAAACAGCAAGATAAAAGATTCAAACTTATATATACCAATAATCTATTTAAATGTCTATATGCTAATCACAACAATAAAACACGCAGATTGCCGACTGAATAAAAATAAAAGACCTGTGTATATTTTGTTTAAATTTCTTATAAATATTTTAAATAAAAGGCCAAATACAGTTAAAATTAAAAGGATTAAAAAATACATATATGGCTAGACACCGTGGCTCATGCCTATAATCCCAACACTTTGGGGGGTTGAGGTGGTAGGATTGATTGAGCCCAGGAGTTTGAGATAAGCCTGAGCAACAGAGTGAAATCCTGGCATTATTTTTTTTAATTAAAAAAAAGGAATAAAATATATATGTTTTACTGTAACATATGTCAAAAGAAAAGCTAGCATGGCTAGATTAGTATCAGAAATGTAGATTTTAGAGCAAAGATCATTATCAGAGATAAAGATGATCATTTCATAATGATAAAAGGGCCAATTCATCTAGAGGACATAATTTAAAATGTTTATACACATAAATAAGTTTCACGAAAACTGACAGAAATACAAACAGAAAGACAAATCTACAATTATAATTGATTTTGATATCCCTCTCAGGAACTGAATGTGTGGACTGAAAATCCACGACATTTAGAACATCTGAACCACACTATCCATCAAGCTGACCTAACTGAGATCTACAGGACAAAAGCAGAATACATATTTTCTTTCATGTGCCCATAAAACATTTACCAATATACATCACATTCTGGGCCATACAAGAAGTCTCAATAAATTTTAAAAGATTCAAGTCATATAAAGTATGTTCTCTGAACATAATAGAATTAAATTAGAAATCAAAAGATGTCTTTAAAATCACCAAATATTTGAAATCTAAATGGGACAATTATAAAAAGCCTGCAGTGTCAAAGAACAAATCAAAGGAGAAATTAGAAAGGGTTTTGAACTGAATGAACATGAAAACACAACATATTAAAAACTTTGGTATGCTACTAAAGTAGAACATAGAGACTTTTCAGCACTAACTGCCTACATATGTAAAGAGGAAATATTTCAGATGGGTGACTTTGGTCACTATCTTGAAAACCAAAAAAAGGACAATTAAGTGCAGAAAAAAAAAACAAAAACAAAAACAGAAAGTAGGACTCAATGAAAGAAAAAAGAAAATAGAGAAAAATCAATGAAGTTGATGTTAGATCTATGAGAAAATTAATAAAGTTATTAAACTTTTAGCCATGTTGATCATAAAAAAAATGACATAAATTGCCACGGGTCAGGAATGAGAGGGTAAATGTTAGTTCAGACTCCACTAAAGGAAAAAAGAAAATATTACAAAGATCTTTATGCCTATACATTTGACAATGTAAATGAAATGAACCAATTTCTTGAAAGACATAAACTACCAAAATTCACCCTAGAGGAAACCAATAACCCAAATGAATTTGAATTTGTAGTTAACTGTCTTCATACACACAAATTTCCAGGCCTTAAATGTTATATCAAACATTTAAGGAAGAAATCACACTAATTCTATATAATCTCTTCCAGAAAATTGAAGAGATAGGGATGCTTTCCAAAATACCAAAACCAAAGATATTCCAAGAATAGAAAACTACAGACCATTATTCCTCTTAAATATAGATGCAAAAATTCTAAATAAAATTTTTGTAATTGAAACTCGGTAATCTATATAAAGAATTATGCATCATAACCAAATGGAGTTTATCCCAGAAATGTAAGATTGGATTAACATTCAAGTATTTATCAAATGACAATATTAAATGCACTATCATCTCAATAGAGAAAAGACATTTATCAAATTCCAATGTCCATTCCTGATTAAAAAAAAAATTCTCAGCAAATTGGGAATAAAAGAGAAGCTCCACATCCTGAAGAATAACATCTACAAAAAGCTACAATTAATATCACATGCAGATATACAATAAATATTAGCTGTTATTACTGTTTTGTTGCTTTTCAATACCAACAACAAAAAAAAGAAATTAAAACGCAGTTTCATAAACCACTCACAAATCTCCTTCACCAAATGTCAAGTATAAACAAGAAGGAAATACAAAAACATCAAAGTATAGCTTTAAAAAATCTATCCACAATGTTTATAAACAGAAAACTATTAATGAGTTGAGAGGGCTGATAGGAACAGAACCACCCTTTCCATTTGGAGAAAAGCCCTTGGTTTCCTTTGCAGGCCATCTTTCTACGAGAGCTCTCTGGTTTGCTCTCTGCAAACCCATACATGATCTTGTATCTGTTACCCCTGCAGGGTAGCACCAAAGCAATTACTACTTTCAGAAGATATTATATATTTTTGATAACTGCAAAACTAGCATTTAAATAAACTTCTGAACATTCTCAAAGGAAAATTCAAAATGAAATTCTAAGCAGTCTTCTCTATTTAGAATTCCTAGCAAATAAGTGATCCAAATTGCACCAAAGATGGGCATTAGTCCTCAAGTGAACAAACTCCTATCATTTTCATGTTCTGCATTAACTATGCTAGCTTAATAAAGATCTAAGATATTCAGTGTCATCCTTGCTAATTAGTGATGTGAATTAACATTTTCATTTCTAAAGTAAGTACTAAAAGGGACAGTAAAACATGATAGGACAGACAAATTAGCTATATCACAATTCCTTATTATCTTCCATACCAGAGGCAGAAAAAGTATGTGTTTAAAAATGCAGAACATTATAGAACAATTAACATAGGATAACAACAGAAATAACATTAACAACTGCCATATATTGATACGAATACTTGGTCAGGCATTATGACTGCTTTATATGTCACCTTCTTTGAGCTTCACAATGACTACTGTGAATCCTATTTTACAGGTAAGAAGGCTGAGGTTCAAATGGTCTAAGTATGTTTATGGTATTATAAATCTCTTAAGTTGTATGCCAGTATTTATCCATCAACAAGTGGATAACCAATCTCCTGAACCATCACCAGGGTACATTTAATAAGTCATTGGGCCATGAGAATGAGATACTTTTCCTTTATACAGTGGAAGAATGATTTTGGAAGGGTAAGTGGGCAAGAAACCCTGACTGCAGGGACATCAGGCTGATCACATTTTAGGGAAGAGTATTTACAAAAGGTGAGTGTATGGAAATTAATTCCCTTCAGAAACTTAGAAATACTATATATATTTATAGGAACAGATCTATACTTTGAAGATAACTGAATTAATACATGCCAGGAATATGGTAAGTGCTCAGTAAATACAGATGACTATAGAGAAGGAATATATTGAACAACTGATGCTAAGATGCTGGCCATCAGAAAACTTCATTTTTCTATTTGAACACTAATTAACTAATATCCTGGTTTCTATTGCTCTCTAAATGTGTACATATTAACTTTTGCCCTAAAAGCCTGATCCCCACTTATGTTGCTGACCAATATGGTTTTTTTCTAGGTCTGAAAAGCTGAGAATCTGACCTTGAACTACACAGCTCCTGACACTACCAGATTGCTTTGGGATTCTTGATAGCAGATTTTTAATTAAATAAATGTAATTGCCTGTTTCCACCAATGTTTAATATTCACCTGTGTTACCTGATATCCTGCACATATATCAAGTTAATGTACACAAATCTTTTTAAACAATAAAAAGATGATCTCTAAGGCTCCTTAAATCCCTTTGCTCTTTCTTGAGTATGAAACCTAAGTAAAACCTAAAGAAATAGATTGTTTATACCAGACAGTTAAGTAATTTATTTCAGTGGCTATCTACTGTGCTCAGGATTACAACTGGAGGATATAAAGAATCATTAAAACCACCAAAAAAAAAATCTCAAAACCTAGTGTGAGACTTGCTTATAATTACAAGTTAATATTTTTTTAAAAGTTTCTATTTGTGATTTGGCTTCGCATTGTCAAACAACTTTTTACACTTTTAAATCATTACAATGAGTGAAGAAAGTTAGTATCTGTCAAAATCAGAGTAGTAATAGAAAATATCCAGCATCACTGCTGGCCTGACATTTAACAGTTCTGGTTAGCTCATTCTAGCTTTGGATTCTCAAACTATCATGGGAGAACCAACAACAACAAAATTTCCACTTCCATTTGAATAAGGTGTCATCATTTTCCATAAATACTGTTTTATTTCATGCAGTAATCTTCTGATGAAATCAGGTATTTACATTTTATAGTTAAGAAAACTGATTCTCACAGTGCGGTACTATGTTTTTTCCAGTGCTCTATATGAAACCATGGTGAACAGCTCCTTCTCACTGCAGAAACAGTAAGCTGATAAATATGCTATACATGCAATTAGCCAGGATGTGGGTTGACCAGAAAAAAAGTTTATCACGAATTCTCGTTGAGAATCCAGTACACGTTTTCCCTAGGTGGCTGCAGTTGTAGCCAAAGGCAAGTGCAATTTCTCTTTGAGGAGATAACTCTGAGAAAGAGAGCCACCACAGGAAGGTGACCCAGAGGTGGGGAAAACAGACCAAACAGGTAAACAAAGCCTTTTTGTTTCTACACACAGGCTGAAAACTGTCTCAAATGCAGTTAACACAGATGGAATACGTAGGAAAGTAAGTTTTAATTCCAAAACGAACTTTTAGTTTTGAAACGAAATCTCTTGCTACTTCAGCAAAGGTGGTGACATTTTGCATTAGAAGAGGTAAATGTCTCTTCAGTTCTCATAAGTGGGTAGTAATCCCACAAGCAGATGTGACCAAGTTGTCTAAAGAGTAAATGGTGACAAGAATGGTATTTCTGTAGACACTATACGGCTTTCGATGGAAGCTTCCATATGTGAGAATTACTATTTTCTCAAGCTTGTGGGATAGGAAGATGTTCTGTTCTACAGTGTGATTTCAGGCACATTTCTTTACTGCCCTGGGCCCTTTTACCTATTCATAGTAAGGGGCTTGAACCATATGCATCAATTAAGTTTCATCCCAGAACTAAAACTGAAGATTTCCAGAGGCTACATGTGGCTGACCAGAAGTTGGCAAATGAAATCACATATAATTTATAAATATGCCTGGCTCTGCTTCACTTGACCCAGTGTGGAATATTCCAGTGTGGAATATAGCAAACATAAAATTTTACTTATCCTTCCAGCATTTGGTATTTATAAGATAATTGTCATTATAATTTCCAAAGATGAGATTCACAAATATATGAGAAATATTTTCAATCACCACTACAGCTGCTTTTACTACTAGTAGCCAACATTTACTGAATGCTTATTAGACACTGAGTTAACTGCTTTTCTTTCATTCATTCATCCAATTCATTCATTTAGTAGCTTTAAAAATCTGTTTTCTATGGTGGCAATATTGGGCTCAAGTAAAACTATTGGCTTAAGGCATATGCTGGTTAAGACTCCTGGAAAGACCTGATGAGAATAGAATCTTATAAACTATTTTTAGTGACTCATTGGGAATGTTAAACTTTGCTTCTGAGACTTTTCTTTCATCTTTACATATTTCTTTCCATACATATATATATGTATATGCATGTACATTTACATTTTAATCCCCAAACAAATCTATGGCATTTTCAGCACATTACAGATGATGATAGTGAGGCTCACTAAAATAAAAAAAAAGTCCTCAAGGTCACTCAGATACAAGTCAGAAGTCACGCTTGTCCAAAACCATTGTGCTTAGCCACCATGTGATGCCTACATAACATTTGGTATCTCCATAGGTAATGATACCGCCCTGTTGATAGAAACAGCTAATAGAAAATTTATTTTCACCCAAATTATTACATAAGTCAAATAAAATACAATTATGCATTTCTATGGTAATAAAGTAAAATAGCTGGACATTTATCTAATAATAATGATATTTATTATTATAGGATATGTAAAAGCCACACCTTCCCATATATTTCTTTTAAGACTGGAAATTCTCATATTAAGCCATATAAAGCTGCAATGCTTCTTTTCACCTCTAATCAAAAAGCACCTTTTAGAGAATTCTATGATAGCTGCATCTTTCTCAATAAGCTACCAATTGGAAATATGACTGAGTTTCTTCTAAGTATTTTAATGTTGTCTCAAATAATCCTGGACAGATAATATCACCTACATTTGAGAAAACATTGAAGCTCAAATTCATAATCATTTCTATACTAGGCCAATAGCATCACAAAATTATTTAGCATCTAAAAAATTGTAGGTTATGCCTAAAATGAGGGCAATAGGGTGTGTAACATTTTAGTAACTATTTTTTAATCTCCTAAACCTCAAATTTGAAACACTAATGAAAACTTTCAGGAGCTATATATTTTCAAATTCTGAAGTGTAATCAATCTGGAAATTAGAGTTGATAATGCCAGAGAAAAGCTACTTCTATTATTTTTCAATAGATCAAAATTATTCATTAAATTTCATTTTTGGAAAAGTCCAAATTCAGCTTCTGAGAATCAATCATCTGCCAATTTATAATTTTAGAAATACCAATAACTTAAAAATAACAGGATTTGCATATTACTTTTCTAAAAATTATTTTTACATATCTCTCAAGAATGTAAGTGATAAGTGTGCACTTGTAATTATTGCAAATATTTAAATGGCTGCAACACAGATAGTTAATGCAAAAGGACTCATTAGCTACAAACGCCATCTTGTGGTCCATTTTTTTTATTATTCTGTAGATGTCTAACTCAAGATCTGATAAAGACAGACAGAGCTTTAGATAAAATTTATTCATTTCCCTCATTTTTATACATGGGAAAATTGGGGCTCTGAAAGGTCTAATATATTGAAAATCTTTATAGAAGAAATTAATATAAGAGCCAAAATTTGAATTCATATCCTTACAAACGCATACTTTTTCTATACCACATCACCATTGTTTACTTATAACTGAGCCAATTACATGAAGTTTATCCAGTTTAATGCTAGACACTTCACATCGAGCTTATCTGTTTTTGTGTTAGCACATGTTGAAAGTACAACAAACTATATAGATGAGCACATTTATCTTTGGATTATTAGAAGATTATTAAGGTGCAACTATAATGTTTAAACACATTTTATAACATGTTATATATGTGTTCCAGTTTTATTCTCCTAAAGACTTGTGAGGGGTGTATGTGAATGGGGTGTGGTGTCGGGGAAGGGAGGAGTACCTCTATTTGGCAGATTAGCAAACTGGGCATATAGAGAGGACAGGATTAGAATATTATAATTAGCAAATGCAGACATCATGATATCCAACTTTAATTTTTTCCATTAGAAGACCCACCTTTCTTAGTTAAGATGTGATATAATACAATGTGTATGTGTGTGTGTGTGTGTGTGTGTGTGTGTGTGTTTAAATCATTTCTTCCTTTTCTATATAGAAACTATTATATTGGCCCATAGTATGCAGTCTGTCATTTACAAAGCACAATAAGCAGAATGTCCTTGATTCACAAACTAGACAGTTTTAGAAATTATTTCATTATAATGTGTACTATCTATTCAAATCCCTGATTAATCAACTGCATAAAAACTTATGTAGCCCAAAGGATAGGAAGAAGCACAGACTATGCCATGATACAACTGTCTATTTCACACCTAAGCTCATTTTATCTGCACAGACAACTAAGAACAAATTACATTACAGAATATAGGGGACTGATGAGAATATTTTCAATAGAAGTTTTTAAGACTGCAGAAACCTGGCTGGGTGCGGTGGCTCACACCTATAATCCCAGCACTCTGGGAGGCCAAGGCAGGCAGATCACTTGAGGTCAGGAGTTTCAGATCAGCCTGGCCAACATGGCGAAACCTCGTCTCTACGAAAAACACAAAAAATTATCTAGGTATGGTGGCAGGTGCCTGTAATCCAGCTACTTGGGAGGCTGAGGCACGGGAATTGCTTGAACCTGAGAGGCAGAGGTTGCAGTGAGCTGAGATTGCAGTACTGCGCTGTAGTCTGGGTGACAGACCAAGACACCATATCAAAAAAAAAAAAAAAAAAAAAAAGAATGCAAAAAACATGTAAAACAACAAAAATATTTAAGACATATGACACATAATAAAAGAGGTTCACAATTAGATGGAAATATGAAACATGAGCTATAGCTATAGCTTTTGAAAATTTAATTCAGAGCAGAAATCACACTTAAACAACAAAATAGTTAAGTACGTAATACTTAAGAATTCTAAAAATGACAACTAGCTGATTCTAAGGTTTCCTTAGAAATAAATAAAAATCAAATCCTGCTGCATTTAAACTTAATTCTACCATTGACTGTGTTTTATATGCTATATATGATGCTTCAATATTAAATCAATTGTAAACTTTGAAATGAGAAAGGACACTATCTAGATTAAGTATAAGAGATCAACAGACTTGTAAAAACCAGAAGGAACTTCAGAGCAATGCTTCTCAAACTGCCTGTGGTAAAGAACAATTGTTTTTTTGTTTTTTCTTTCAGTCTACTAAGGACCATTAAACGGTCTTACTGGCCAAGACTAGTCTGTAGTTCACGCCACATGCAAATCACCACAAAAGCTGGACAATACTTGAATTGTTCCATAGAATACAACAAGTCAAACCTAATCACCTACTTGGATGTCTTGGCAATATCTAATTGCTATCAAAGATTCCAATTGATTACTTTCAACTTCTAAATTATATCTGTAATAACTTACGGAATGAATATCAGTCCACACTTAAAGCAGCCTTAGAAATCAACACTATTACCCAACATTTCCTAAACTATGTTCTCTGGAAAACTCATCCTGCAAGAAGAAACACTGTTCTAGTCAAGAAAATTATTAAGTCTTCAGATTCACAACCATACAAGCACATAAAATACTCTGAGAACTTCTTTAGTAAATAAAACTTACTTAACTGCTTAATAATTACTTCGCTCTTTTAGAAGTCAGAAGTGTCTTCTAATATAACAGGATTTTAATATGACTCTCATAAAACTTAAATTTGAAAAAATTTTCTTTCAAAATTAATTAAGAGGTCACCAAATAAATACCTAGGAAATTAAATAAATTGACCTCTAAAAAGTATACAATCATTCTCCATAATAAAAATCATCTTATGCAAAATAACTTTCGCTTGAATATATAGATTCCTGCAGAAAGAAACTAGTTAGATTTACCTCTTGGAATGTGAAAGCAGGACCTTATCAACAACATAGAAGATATTATTTACCTTCTTATTTGCTATGGTAGGTCAATATTCATCTATATATCAGTGAAAAGTTGCATCAAATTATTAAGACATAAGTTCAAAGAGAGCAGTGTTTAAAGTCTTGTGGAATTAAAATCTACTCTATCAAGACCTCGTGGTTACCTAAGTTCGTTCAAGTAGTGTTAAAATGAACATTCAAATGAGCATTAAAAATCTTATATCTCTATCATGCATTTTCCCTCTGTTTTTAGAATTTATTTCACCATTTTCCCAACACAACAAGCAATAAATCCCTAAATAAGTAAAACTACACTTGAAGAACCTTCTGGACACTCAGTGCTTATTCAGAGAAGACTGCTGTGAGATCTACTTTTATAAAATTTCTGCAATTTTTAAATGAGCCATAAATAACTAGACTTGGATTTTAAGAAAACATTAGTAGCACTGTTCATCTGGCTAGATGGTACACCCTTGTAATGATTTTATTTTCCTCATTTATCTTCCAGAACATTTCTTTTGCTGTAATTGTTTTTCTGCTTTCTAGATGTCCATACAAATACATATATTTATGTTATCTGCTCAGAAGAGAACCTTCTATTAAGTCTGTCCATTACAAACAAGCAAATAAAACTAATTTAAATACTTAGTCATTAGAAAAAAATAACCTTAGGGCTATAATTATCAAATAAATCAATAAATATTTTATATCTTATTCTTCCCTAATCAACTTTAGCCTCTTAACAGCAAGATTTAAGTGTGAATATGGATCGCCTCTCCCTCCGCCGCCACCCCAATGCTTAGCACAGGACTTTGATAACAGAATCTCAAATGAATGATTTTACATAAGGCAACTGACATTCCTAAATAAGACTAATGGTACAAGAAATACAGTAATCATAAACCCGCTTATTTCTTGAAATTCTTATGAAGCAAGTTTTTAAAAAGCTAACATTTATAATTATTTTTAATAGTACAGCTGTGAAAGAAAAAACACAAATGTTCAACTATTATCTAAGCTAATAAATATACATCAGTATGAGGTATCATTAGAAAATTATGACACTATGATGTAAAAGAAATTAAAAATATGGAACTCAAAATCATATATATTCATTTTAATCATGACGCAAAATAAATAAGTAAACATATGTGTTTTTTATGACACATTCTAAAAAGCCATGCAGAAAATCTAACAATAATTTAATCTTAAAACAGCAAATTATTTTCTATAATTATATTTAATTATAACTCTGCTCAACTGGATTTTTAATTTTATTGATTTGTTATTCATTTGTTTAAAAAGACTCAACACATTTATCCTTAATTATTGGTCATATACAACAAAATGGGAATAACATCATTTTACCTAGTAAAAGTTTAGGTAAAAATGTCCAAATGAACCACTCCCTAGGAGAAAGGATTATATAGGTATTCTTTATCTTCATCACACATTTCTTTACTGAGCTTTTGTTGCTGTAATTGTTTTCAGTAAGCCTGTATTAATTTTATAACTGGAAAAATAAGACAATAAAGCAAGTACTTCCACATATCTACTAATAATTTTAAAATAAACTATTCAAAGGAATGAACTATATTATAACATAAACCATGCAAAGGAATAAACTATATTCCTTTATCATATTCACTTAACTACAAACAGCTTAATTTAGCAAAAATTAACATTAGTAGAAACGGGCCAGCAAGACTGCAGAGAGAGAAGAACGCTATTCCCAAGAGTTACAGAGAAGGTCATGTGAGATGCTACATGTGAGACACTGAGCAGGGCCGGATCATAGCAGGTACTCAGAAATGTTAATTTAGCAGGCACATATTAAGAATCTGCTAGGTGCTATAGACACACTTGAACATAGCTCCCTTTACTAACCCTACCTTTATCCTAACTCTCTTGTGAATTCCCTACCCTTTCTTACTATCAACCTTGTCCTTGATATGTTAGAGACAAAGAAAACAAAGACATTAAGTGACCAAAAGGACATCAGAGCTGTTTGTCATCTCCTTAATAACAAAGGTGATCACTAGACTGGGTAGATGATTCCCCATCTTTTGTGCTCATCCTGCCAAAAGGTAATCATTTTCTTTTATATTAATAGTTCTTGCAAAGTCCAGAGCTATTCAAAGCAATTCCTAAATAGCTGCACTTTCCTGCCAGAATGTCCAAATAAACCCTCAAAGTCTAATTGTAAGAGGACATAGGATAGCCAAGTGAATTCAATGATATTAAAATGAGCTTTGAGAAGAATGCATGCTTCCAATTTATAAGATCAGCCAGGAATCACTTGCTCTCAAGCCTCCACCATTAGCATCATCAGCACTGATGGCAACAAAACAGATTTTCTCTTGCACCTTCAAGAAAGCAGTTAGGAAACATCCATGCCCTGTATCCAACATGTCCTGTTTTATTTTTTTAGAATCCCTTCACATTAGCAGGAAGTAATTTTCCTTGGTTACTTGGGTATCAATGTACTTTGACAGTATTAACCTTGTTCACCTGGATTGTTAATTTTATCCATTTGTTATTCGTTTGTTAAAGATTCAACACATTTATCCTTAATTATTGGTCACATAGAACAAAATGGGAATAATCTCTTTTTACCTAGGAAAAGTTTAGTTTGAGACATCTGTTATGGATTTAGAATCAACTATCTCGCAATAAATCCATACATCTAAGTACAACATGACAATGATTATTACATGTACTTAGAAGTAACTGATGCCTCTAAGTGTAACATGACACAATTATTGTACAATATTGTAATAACTGGAGTTGGATACAGACCCATACCTCATATTTATAATCTGATTTCTTTCTGCCACTTTGATATTTAAGTTTTAATTTCTAACAATCTGTGACCAGAACTTCATACATGTAAGTCCAAAGGCAAATGTATATATACCCTGTTTCATCCATTACACTAGGAACAGACCCTTTTGGGAATACTGATGAAAAAAGAAGTATTTCCATGAGAATGATTAAATTAAACAGGGAATGAATGGCCTCTGGAACATTTCACTTCCCTGTATATCTGAGATATTCTGAAGTTAATAGTTAATGGCAGATTATTGCTGTTTAGGACTTAATCTTTCTGCTAAGAATCCTTGATTATTTAAGGATTCCAACTTCCTGATTTTGTTTTACTGGACTGATGTGCCATATCAGTCAAAAAGTTTTTCACTCAGGAAAAAATCCAACAAATAACTGGAGCTATCAGGATCTTTAGAAGTTATATAAAAGAGAAACAATAATCCCTCCAAATTTATACATCTAAGATGTAGTACACTTGTATTTTTGTAACATTTAGCAATGTAATACACTGGGGGAAAGAGTTAAAAACATCATACATCGATAGAAATTGCTGTGAAAAACAATTTGCAATATGGCACAGCAATGCTCATTTAACTGTTTCTGAGAAAGGAATGTTTGTATAAACTGAGTTCAATCAATGAGACTGAAAAAAATATATATTTATGTGAGAAGCACAGTCAAAACCCAAACATTTTAGTTGGAATTCTGTGGAATAGTTATGAACACTTTTTAAAAAATCCAAATTTAGAAAAATTGGCAGATCTGTTCATTTAAAGGAAAATATATTAAGTGCATTTGTCATGTGATTTTTATACGCTAATATACTTAGGTTTTATAATCATTTATAGAAAACTGCATGTTTTAATTTAAGACATTTTCTTATAATTATCTCAACTGAATTTTTGGTTTTATTATTTTGTTACTCAAAACAAGTTGACTTTCATAACAATTCTGTAATGTAAATAGAGACAGGTTCTACTATAAAGGAGAGGTAAGGTTAATTCTATGGATTTAAACAGTTAAATGGCAATAAGTCCTCATGTTGATAAATATGCTTTATTAAAAATGAATATTTTATATCATTCAAAATCTGAGGTTTATGGGAAATTCACTTTAGATATTTGAATTCACTTACGGTTGTTACCAGAATAAAAAATTAAGGAGAGACAGAAAATGATCTTTCCATTCTACCCAGTTAAAAAAACAAAACCAAACCACGGATCTGTTCGTTAATCTCTAGCCTACTAACATGAAACTCCTAGGTCAGTTCACACATCTCTGCCTTTGCCCTCCTAACTAGTGTCATCATGTCGAGTGTTGCTCCACTCTGACCCATGTACAGTCAGAGCGGTCTTTCCAAAAGGCAAGTCTGATGCGGTCACTTCCCTTCTGAAAAATACTCAATGGCTCCCATTTCCCATGAAAGATAAAAGACTAAACTTATAAAGCACTCTTCAGTCTAATCTTTCTTTTCAAAACTACCTTCACTCCTCTTCCTCCGAAAAAGAACCTCAGTTATCTGAACATACTCTCTCTCCCTTCTAGGCTTTCGTGCATGTGTTTTCTCTGCCTTGAACTCAGTTTCTTACATCCTCATCTGGCAACTCCTTATTCATCACTCAGGTCTCTGCATACACATATCCTTATTCTTTCTATATTAGGTTATATGCCCCTGTAATGTCTTTCTATACTGAACCTTATACCACTTTATCATGCTCTCTTTCTAAGTGAGTGTTTCCTTCATTGACTGTAACTTCATGAGAAAGGGATTGTGTTTGCCTCGCATACTGTGGTCTCTGCAGGGCCAGGTACAATGTCTGGTGATAGGAGGAGCTTAATTAACTCATGTTGAATAAAAATATCAGTATCAGTTAACCTTTAAAGATATACAATATTTCAGTTTAAAGTTCTTTTAAACTGATAAGCATTATATACTCTACATTATAGGGGTCCTCAACCCCTGCGTCACAGACTAGTACTGGTCTTTGGCCTGTTAGAAACCCAGTCGCACAGCAGGAGGTGAGCGGCGGGCGAGCATTACTGCCTGAGCCCTACTTCCTATCAGATCAGAGGCAGCCTCAGATTCTCATAGCAGTGCAAATGCTATTGTGAACTGCCCATGGAAGGGATCTAAGTTCTGAGTGCTCCTTATGACAATTTAACCAATGCCTGATGATCTGAGGTAGAACAGTTTCATCCTGAAACTAACCCTGCCCTGACCCAGGTCCATAAAAAAATTGTCTTCCATGAAACCTGTCCCTGGTGCCAAAAAGGTGTGGGACCACAGCTATAAAACATAATTCTGTTAATGTAATAATTTCGTATATTCTTTAATTCAGCCAGAGATAAGGTTAAAGATGTTACTTTAAAATATACTTTCAAGAAAAATTATGTTTACAATAAAGAAAAAAACTTCTTTGAGGAAAAGTTAGCTATAAAAATATAAAATACAATCATCTGAAAAACGAAATGAACTTAAAAAAAGGTGTTGTTACTCTTTTGCTGATGGAATAGTATGCTTCTTTGCTGATGTTTTTAGAATAGTTATAGAAGGCAGGGATAGCAAGGATACAGGGAACAGGCTCTGAACTGATTTTCTGTTCATTCAAACCTCTGCTCCTTGCCTTCCTTTGCAAACTCTTTATAAATGGAAAAGAGAGAGGAAAGAAGAGAAGTCAGGAGAATCATTAGAAAGCATTATCAAATGCTTTTGAAGAATTCAAATCCAAAACAACGAACTGAAGATAAACAAAACTAAATGGTAACTGAGAACTTCATCAAAACTCAGGTACCAGAGAGGCATCACAATGTGACACTGATTCTTTAACACACTCTCAACATTGGACAGTTTGAAAGTAAACGAGAATATAACTTTAAAATGAAGCAATATCAAATAACACCAATTACCTGTTCATAATAGTGGATATTCTCCTCCGCCATGTCTGTAAATGCTAACTTGATATCATTTTGCATATTTTGTTTCCATCTTTCCCAATCGGCTTTCAGGGCATTATTAGCGCATTCCACTTTATCTTCAAGTTTTCCAATCTCCTCTGGAAGCTGAATTAAGTCACAAAGAGAGATAAATTGATCTATGCATTCTTTCCATTATATGAACTCATCAAATTTAAGTTGAATAAAATACCAAAACAGTGTAAGTATAACTCTGTTTTTAATCACCAGTATTTACCATGCGTACTAATTAAAGTAAAAAGAACATTAGGTTCGGTCAGGGTTGCTGAGTACAGTTCTATGGTTGGTCACCAATTAGCACTTGACCTTGGCTAACTCTCAAATCCTGGGCTTCAGTTTCACTATTTATAAAACGAACACAACTGAACAAAAAATTAACTCGAAAGTCTTTTGTATTAAGCCTCTCGTTACAACCACCATTTCTGGTGATATTTATGTTAAAAGATAGGGTTTCATTCACTTCAGCTTTCCAGTTCTGGTCCTCATTTTTCAACTGTTTTTACCAGAAAGCTTAATTAACTGAGAGGTTGGTTATAATATCTATACTCTGTGGTCACACCTGGAGGCCCAGGAGATTAACTTGCAAACTTTACTCAGATAGCTAGTAAGAGAGGAAAGTTTATAGCTCAAGATGCCCAAATCCTAGATCATGAGCCACTAGACAGGCTTAGTGTAATATTTACCTTCTTTCCTACCTTGTCAGCCTTTGAGCATGCATTCTACTGATTTATTCTTTTATATTTGGGATATTCTTATATAAGTATTTATATATTTATATTATAGCTATTCATATATTCAGCATATATTTATTAAGTGTCTTATCTATAGCAGGCATTCGTCTGAGACCTGGAGATTCAGTAGTGAAGAAAATAAAGAAAATACACAAAAATCCCTATTTTTACCACAGCTTATACTCTACTGGGGAGAGATCAACTACAAGCAAGATAAATAAAATACGAGCTGTCAGCTGGTAATAAATGCTAAAGAGAAAAATGAAGCAGAAAGGTAGACAGGGAATGTTAGGATGTTGCAATTTTAGAGAAGGTGGCTAGGCAAAGCCTAAATAAGTGTGACTTGAATAAATCTGTGAAGTAGATATGAGAGTGAACCATGGATTCTCAGTGGAAACACATTCCCAGCAGAGGAAACACCAAACGCAATGACCTGGAGGTGGAAGTGTGCCTAGGTGATTTAAGAACAGAAAGACCAGCTTGGCTGCAACAAAGAGAGGAAAAAAAAGAGGGGGAGAAAGACCTGAGAAATGAGGTTAGAAAAGCAGTAAGTGGCCAGATCATACTGAGCCATGTAGTCCATGGTAAAGCTCTTGGATTTTATGGAGATCCAAAGCCAGGGAGATCTGAGCAAAAATGACATCATCTCTTCTCAATTTTTAAAAGGAGCTTTATATGTTACCATCGTTTCACGACGAAGTATTTGTAAGAGGCCATCTTTTAAAAGAATTCCTATTTCAAGATGCTAAAATGTCAAAATATATGTCTTAGAACCAATAACGTGTTACTTCCAATGCTTGTTTGAATTAGCTCCTTTTTTGATATGAAATTTCACTTCTGTTCTTATTTTACAGCAGCCATGTGTTCTTTCGTTTCTCAAATAATAGATATTTGGTATTATATAAATCTTGCATGACCAACGTGAGATCTACTTCAGTAGAAAGGCTGACTTTCATGTTTGTGTCTGTGTTTTTTTCACTCTCTTTTTTTGTTTGTAGGGTCAAACTATCTCAGTGAGAATACTTTATGGGAATTTATAATCTTCTGGGTAGTTATTTTGCTGAATCTTAAAGAACATGTCTAATAGGATGCTACTGAATAACTAATAATGATAGGCTGTGGGTGCCTGGAAATAGGCACCCACAAGCATAATAAAATTCTTGAAAGGCCAAACTCAAACAGCATCTGAGTATGCTAGGAGACTTCAGGAACGTTAGAGAGCCTCACTCCTCTCAGTTGTTGGATGGAGTCTTGCCATTTGCACAGCCAGATGGGGATTTATTAACAGATTGTCTCCATCTAGGATCAAGGGGTACACGCTATAAGGTTATTCTTGTAAGGATATTGCCGAGTTTAAAATGAGGAAACTGAGGCCAGCATGAGACAAATTAAATTCCAGTTTATTCAGCTCCTGGGTGAGGTTCTGTGGTCCCGGGGGAGGGAGAGAGAGAGAGGGGCCAGAGAAGTCACGCCTGGCCGTTCTGGGCGTGGGGTTTTATAGGGGGTGAAGGCAATAGATTGGTCAGTGGGGAAACAAAGCATGGGCAACTGCATTGGTTATAGAGAGACTGGACCTGGACTTGGCAAGTTGCCATTGGTAGCCCAGTGGGGTTATCGATAGGTGGGCGGGAGAAGGTAATAGATTGATCGGTGAGGAAACAAAGCATGGGCACCTGTATTGGCCAGAGAGAGAGACTGGACCCGGACTTGGTGAGCTGCCATTGGTCAGGCTCTCGGCGGGATTTTTGAATTTTGGGCTGAGAGCATGATTTAATGCTGAGGGTGGGGCTAGGGGTGGAATGCA
>CAUYLG010001738.1:0-28400 GCA_963573385.1 Cacajao melanocephalus | reverse complement strand
CAGCCTTTTTGCACTGGTTTCTTCCCATTTTTGTGGATTTATCCACCTGTCGTCTTTGTAATTGCCGACTTTCAGATTGGGTCTGAGTGGACGTCTGGCTTGTTGGTGATGAAGTTTTTTCTGTTTCTTAGTTTTCCTTCGGCGGATGCCCTTTCCCCACAGAGCTAGGCCTTCCCGGGTTCAGCTGTGCATACTGTGAAACTGTCAGTCCTCAGCGCTTCCAATTGCTGTTCTCCTTGTGGGGATGGGACCAGCCGAGCCTGACTCAAAGGGCACCCAGTCCCATATAGTCCGCACTGAGAAGTGCCGCACCGTGGCGCCAGCAAAACAGCGGCGCCGGCCAAAAGAGTCGCGCTGGCGACCCCGTGTGGCTCCTCCGCTGGGTAGCTCCCAGTTTGTGGGCAACAGAAATTCGTCTGAAATTGCGGCGTCCACTCGCTTTCTGTGCTTTCACTGGGAGCTACAATCCTGAGCTGCTGCTAAACGGCCATCTTGGATCTCTCCTCCTTAATCTTTGATTTTCTATAATTTGAATTTGATATCCTTGGTGTAGTTTTTTGTTGTGTTGTTTTTGTTTGCTTGTTTTTTGGTGGCTTTTTTTTTTTTTTTTTTTTTTTTTTGGCATTTGTCCTGCTTAAGAGATTCCTGGATCTGTGGTTTGGTGTCTGACATTAATTTGGGAAAGTTCTAGCCATTATTGTTTCAATTATTTCTTGTGTTCCTTTCTCTTTTCCTTCTGTGATTCCCATTAAGTGTGTTTACACCTTTTGTAGTCGCTCCATGGTCCTTGAATTTTCTGCTGTTATTTTCAGTTTTTATTCTCTTTGCTTTTCCTTTCTTTTTTTTTTTTTTTTTTTTTAGATGGAGTCTCACTCTGTTACCCAGGCTAGAGTGCAGGGGCACGATCTTGGCTCGCTGCAACCCAGTCTCTGGAGTTAAAGTGATTCTCCTGCCTCAACCTCCCCAGTAGCTGGGATTACAAGCGTGCACCACTATGCCTAGCTAAATTTTTGTATTTTTAGTAGAGACAGTATTTCACCATGTTGCCCAGGCTGATCTTAAACTCCTGACCTCAAGTGATCGCCTGCCTTGGCCTCTCAAAGTGCTGGGATTACAGATGTGAGCTCTGTACCTGGCCTGCTTTTCCATTTTCAAAGTCTGTATCTCAAGCTCAGAGATTCTTCCCTCAGCTGTGTCCATCTATTAATAAGTCTGTCACAGGAATTCTTCACTCGTGCTGGTGTTTCTGGTCTCTGGCACTTCTCTTTGGTTCTTTCTTAAGTTTTCCATCTGCCTGCTCATGCTGCCCGTCTGTTCTTGCATGCTGTCCACTTTATGTATTAGTGCTCTTTGCATATTAATCATAGTTTTAAATTCCCAGTCCGTTAATTTCAGCGTCTCTGCTCTGTCTGGCTCTGATGCTTGCTCTGTCTTTTCAAATTGTGTTTTTTGCGTTTTAGTGTGCCTTATAATTTTTTCATGGTAAAATTATAATTTCATGGTACTTTACACAGTACATTTTATACAATGTACTGTGTAAAGGGGACTGTGGTGAACAGGCCTGTCATGATGTAGGTGTCGGGGAGGGCGGGAAGCATTCTATAGTCCTGGGATTAGGGCTCCGTCTTTTAGTGAGCCCATGCCTCTGGACTGTGAACTTCAACCTACTTCTCAGTTTCCCTTCCTCCTCTGGGACAGGATGGCTGGAGCAGACTAGAGTTCCCTTGGGTAAGTGCAGCTCTGATCAGACCCCAAGAGGTGATCTTCCAGTTGGGTAGTTTCTCCTGATGGCAGACATTGTCAAGAACAGAGTACCCTGGCTGATTTCACTGAGGTGTTTGTTCCCCTCTCCATACTGGAAGCAAGAGGGGATGCTTGTCAGATATTTACTGAGAAACCTGATCACTCCTGGTGCTGAAATCTCACCGTATTAGAGCGGAGCCCCCTCTGCTTGAGTGCCCTGGAGTTTTTACCTCTCAGAGTTGTTACACTGAGTCTGTAGCAATTTGTCAGTTAGAATTCAGGTTTTCTCCTTTTTTTTTTTTTTTTTGATACTGAGTCTTGGTCTGTCACCAGGCTGGAGTGCAGTGGTGGGATCTCAGCTCACTGCAACCTCTGCCTTCCGGGTTCAAGTGATTCCCCTGCCTCAGCCTCCAGAGTAGCTGGGACTATAGGTGTACGCCATCACACCCAGCTAATTTTATTTGTATTTCGGTAGAGATGGGGTTTCACCATGTTGGCCAGGATGATCTCGATCTCCTGACCTCGTGATACGCCCGCCTCAGCCTCTCAAAATGCTGGGATTACAGGCATGAGACACCATGCCCAGCTGTTGTTTTTTAAAGGTAGATTGGAAAGCACGTTTGGTATATGCATAGGATGATCACCAGAGGGGTAGAGATTGATGGGACAGAATAAATAGAAGAGTCAACTGAAAGAGCAGGCTGGGGTGGAGAGATGAGCAGGAGAGAGGGTTGTGAGGATGGATGGATATAGCTACAGGCATATCCAGATTTGGTTTATAAAGCCAAGAGGTGGAAGCAACTGAAATGTCTACTGGAGATGGATGGATAAGGAAGATCTGGCAAAGCCATACAGTGGAATAGTATTCAGCCTTCAAAAGGAAGGGAGTCCTGTCACATGCTCTGCAGCATGAATGAACCTGGAGGACATTATGCTATGTGAAATAATTCTACCACAAAAAGACAAATACCATGTAAAACTCTTACAAACAGAAAGCAGAATGACGGCTGCAGGAGGGGGTGGGGTGAGGTGAAATAGGGCTGTTGTTCTGAGATATAGTTTCACTTTTGCAAGATGAAAAAGTTCAGAAGCTCTGTTGCACAGCCATGTGCCTGTGGTCAACACTGCTACACTATCTAGTCATCCCTCAGTATCTGGGGATTGGTTCTAGGACCCCCTCCTTCAGATACCAAAATCCGTGGATGCTTAAGTCTCTAATGTAAAATGGGGCACTTTAACCCTTAATAGTGTAAGATAAGAAAAAAAAAGGTGGGGGATACCATTTGCATGTAACCTGCCTACATCCTCCCTTATACTTTATCTCCAGATTACTTCTAATAGCTAATACAGTGTAAATGCTTTGTAAATGGTTGTTACACTGTATTGTTTAGGAAATAATGACAAGAAAGCCTGTGCATGTTTAGTATAGACACGGCCATCCTCGGCTTAATTGTACAGTACATGTCAGCAACCACATAACACTTGATCCATGGCTGGCTGAGTCAGCCTGTAAAACTCGCCTGCAGCGCGACTGAGGGCTCACTTACACTGACAAATGGTTAAGATGGTAAATTTTATCCATTTTGGGCCATAATAAAAGAATGAGGCATGACTCTGTTGGCCCCTCTTTCTCCTTAAACCTCAGCTGGGCTGTCAACAGAGAGTGAGGGTGACATCTTGGTGGGTATAGGTGGTCTGGGAGTGTGGTAGCTCAGTGCAGCTACTACTGGGCTCATGGCAGGCATTGCAGGGGTTCTCGGGTCAGGCAGCTGTTGAAGCTCAGCAGCTGGACCACCCTACCTACCTCCTTTAACAAGTCAGACTTCAAGGGTGTGCAGCCCTCCTCAGAATCAGAATTCTCTTCTTAGAGTTACTTACAATTCTCAGGCAGGCCCTGGCTCTTCTTCCTCCAGTTCTGTGATGGTCATTGGAGTGGACTATTTTTGGTACAAATAATGTACTGGAACCATGCATTTTTTATTAAGATCCAATATTTAACTTGCTAGATTTTCTGGTAGAAAAGCTTTGGTCTAGTAAAGTGAGTCTTAGGCGTTTTTATTTGGGAAATGAGGGGGAAGCTATTTAAGAATAAAGAGAAATTTCATCTGATTTTAGAGGTTTTTATGGACTCTTGCCCAGTTAGGTTTGACCTGACCTGGGAATATAATGATCAACTCATGTTGACATAAACAAGCTGGCTGCAGGAACGAGGAAGCTCGGGGCCCCTGGTCACTGCTTATCTTGCCAACATTCCACCCTGGCGAGAACTCTGAGCAGGGCTTGGTGCAGACCTTTTCATCAATATTCTGACATTGAGACATACTCCCCACTGTCTCTGCAGTTATAACAACATGTTCGTGGGAGCTGATGTCTCAGGAGGACTTTATTGTGCCCCTAAGGCAATTATTTTTTTCTTCCTTTTTCTTTTTTTTGTTTTAGTTATTAGAACTTTTCTGAAAATAAAACCTTGGATATAAACATACATAAAATTAATTTACATATGTGAAAAAGAATCCAGAGCTGCTCGGATGAAAGTATGGGTGGTGGTGTGGCCAGGCCTGTGTCTGCTCTCCCTACACACACCCCCACCCTAGAGCCCTAACTAAGCTCTGAGATGCCTCTAGAGTACAGTTTGAAAACTGCAGCTCCAGGGCCATGTAAGGAATTTGCATTCTCTATAATCTTTTTTTTTTTTTTACCGTTAAGATATAATTGAAATAGAGTAAAAATTTACCCTTTTTAGTATCCAGTTCAACACATAATTGTATATCTGTCACCATAATCAAGATGTGAACAGTTCCATCCCCACCCTCCAGAACTCCACTGTGTCCTTTTATAGTCACTTCCTTCCCTGACCCTCAGCCCCTGGCAACCACTTATCACGTTTCTTTCCCTATAATTGTGCCTGTTTCCAGATGCCATATAAATGGAATCATACACCTGGCTTTTGAGTCAGACCTCTTTCACTTAACATAATGTATTTGTTCCCTTTAGGATTATATCTTTAATGAAAACATATTTTTATACCCAAGATATTTCGAGCTTGAAAATGAATACTTTTGGGCCGGGTACTGTGGCTCATGCCTGTAATCCCAGCACTTTGGGAGGCTGAGGTGGGCAGATCATGAGGTTAGGAGATCAGGACCATCCTGGCCAACACTGTGAAACTCTGTCTCTACTAAAAATACAAAAATTAGCTGAGCATGGTGTCATTTGCCTGTAATCCTAACTACTTGGGAGGCTAAGGCAGGAGAATCGCTTGAACCAGGGAGTTGGAGGTTGCAGTGAACTGAGGCTGTGCCACTGCACTCCAGCCTGGCGATAGAGCGAGACTCTGTTTCTAAAACCAAAATTACAGAAAGAAAATGAATACTTTTAAAACATTTATTTTTATGTATTTACAGGTTACAAGTGCAGGTTTCTTACATGCATATAATGCGTAGTGGTGAAGTCTGGATGTTTAGTGTTACCATCATCTGAAGAGTAAACATTGTACCCAATAGGAACTTTTCCAACCCTCACCCCCTCCCAGCCTCCCACCTTTCATAGTACAGTGTCTGTTATTCCACTCTGGATGGCCATGCACACTCATTGTTTAGCTCCCACTTATAAGAACATACGGTATTTGACTTTCTGTTCCTGAGTTATTTCACTGAGAATAATAGCCTACAGTTCCATCCATGTTGCTGCAAAAGATGATTTTTTTGTGTGTGTGGCTGAGTAATATTCCATGGTATATATGTGTTTCATTGTCTTTGTCGAATCCTGTGTTGAAGGATGCTTAGGTTAATTTCATGTTTTTGCTACTGTGAATAGTGCTGCAATAAATATGTGAGCACAGGTATCTTTTTTTTATATAATGATTCCTTTCCCTTTGGATAGTCAGCAGTGGGATTGCTGGTTTGAATGGTAGTTAAAATGAACACTTTTTTTAAAACTAGAATATTCTAGTTGAGATTCTCTTGGGATCCAGTTGGTTTTCTGTGCTCTTCTTATGTTGAAATTGATGTTGCCCACAGTTGCTTGTTTGGCTTCCTGGAAAAATACTAAAGGGACTGCAGTGTGAAGGTGACCTACCGAATAAGGGTGGCTCCCTTACCTGTGTTTTCAGGGCATGACGTCACATTCTCTGCCCAAAGCCTGCAATACACATGGCTTCAGTCAGCAGCTGTTGCCAGTGAATGTTTCTGTGGACTCTATTTGTATTCCTGTAGGCTCATCAGATTCAAGAGATGTTTCCCCAGGTTCCATATCATCTAGTGCTGCAGGACCTCCAGCTGACACGCTCAGTGGAAATAACAACAGACAACATTTTAGAAGGACGGATTCAAGTACCTTTTCCTACACAGGTAAAACAGGGGTTTTAAAGCATGATAAATGGATTCTGTCTTCACAAAGATTGAATACTGTAGGTTAACTGTTTGAGTTGCTTAACAGCTGAATATTATTTATGACTTAGTGAAGGGTTTCTGTAAACTCCCTAACTTTCCCTAATTAATAACTGAGAACAGACTCACCGAAGATAAGGTGAGTATTTGAGTAACTTTTTGTTCAGACACACACTGTAAACCAGCCTGCCCTTGCCAGTCTAGGAAGTCATAGTATTGGTTCCTGTTGGACAAAGACTGGCAACGTTTTTTCTTTGAAGGGCAGATAATAAATATTTTAGGCCACATAATCTTTGTTGCTTCTCAACTCTACTGTCATAGTAGTACAGCAGCCATGGATAGTATTTAAGTAAATGAGCAAGACTGTGTTTCAATAAGACTTTATTTACAAAAATAATTAGGGTAGTGAACTTGGCCTTCAGGCTGTAGTCTGCCAACACCCTGCTCTAGGAGCTAGTGCCATCTCTCCCTAGGTGGCTTTGCACACTGTTGTGGTGTTCCACTAGCTACCATTCATCTATCTGAAGTGATATTTTTGATTTTTAAAAAGATCAGATCTCCACTTTGCTGGGTACAAGAAGTATTAATATAGATAAGCCTTCTGGCAGGACCACAGAATTTGTATATGACCAGGGAATAATCTACCCCATATTATTCAGTTTTAGTATGTAAAAATATGTGGGAATCTATTAATAAAATTCTAAAACCTGAGACTCTCTGAAGCGGGAAGGAGCATGGACATAGTCACATGGGCTGAGATATTACATGTGATTCCCAGTTCTCAGCTATTTGACCTGGCTTTGACTGTGGATTTGCCCAGAAGCAGATCCTGGGACAAGGATTTGAACGCACATAGTTAAATTTGGGAAGTGGCTACAGGAATCACAGGTTATGGGTAGGGACATGAGCTGGGGAAAGGAGGGTGGCCAGTAATGGGTTTGTTATCAAGCAAGTTACCACCATGGGTGACTGAAGCTCCTTCCCATTTGGTGCCTCTGGGATCCAGCATAGAACATATCCCTCACAGGAGATGAGGAGCTGGGGTGTTCATAGACTAATTCCCTTCCTCACTGGTTGAGGGCTGCCTCTGGGGTGGCTGAATTACCTCATGTAGCCAAAGAAAGTCCTTAGGCAATGAAATACAGACACTGGCCAGCCAGCAAGCACTGAGGCAGCGAGACCTGAGGGGTGCTGGCCAGTCCCCAGAGTGTCTGCAGCATTGTGTAGATCCTAAACTGGCTAGAAGGAGAATAACAGCAGCACCTGTTTCATAGGATGTGAAGATAAATAGTCATGTCCCGGTTTTCCTTGGTGCCATGCACGAAGTTAGGTGTTCAGTGTTATCTGCTGTTATCATTGTGTTTGTTGTCTTATTACTGTTACTCAAGAGGAAACTTAATGTGGGGCCGGTTGCTGACTCTCAGACATGGAACTCTAGGTTAGGCGCCAGGCTCCTTTGTCATGCTTTTCATCTTTAAGGCGATTTAATTTCTGTGATGCTGTAGACTTCCTTCAGGTTACAGGCTGGGTTGGGTACCACAGCTCCCTCTGCACTCCAGGGTTTCCCTGAGTCTGTGATTTGATTTCTGAGTGACTGTGGACTCTCTGTGGTGCTTTTTCTCTTCCAGCGGTCAGATAGTATCAGACCTGCACTGAACAGTCCCGTGGAAAGGCCAAGCAATGACCAGGAAGAGGGAGAAACTTCTGCTCAGGTAAGACGCACACTCTAGCGAGGGTGAGTTCATGGACTGTGGAGGGGGAATGTGGTCCTGGTAGTGGTCTTCCTCAGTCCTGATGCCTGTGAGGCTTAGGGCAAGAGTACAAAAGAAACTGTGCTGTATCCGCCCCAATGATGAAGGGCAGCAAATCAGGCTGTATCCGTGGTGTGGCCTGTGTTTCCACCCAGGGCAGGCAGCCACTCCCTGGGGATTGCCCTCATGTGCTGGAGGAGAAAGGGGTCGTGCTTACCTGGGCCAGCCCTGCAACCTTGAGCCTGGGTGAGAGCCCGTAGAAGGGCAGAAAGAAGCTGGGCTTGGGACTGGGAGGGTGCCTGGACCCATCTAAACCCAGATAGGGATGGCCTAGGGCAAGCTCTCCAGGGAGCTGAGGCCATTGAGATGCCCTCCGCCGCACCTCACTTGTCCAACTCAGGATTTCCATGCATTTTGCAGAACAGACTGCCTGAGCTGGGTGGGGCTGGGGAAGCGTGGCTTTCTTGAGAACCAGATCTGTCTGGTGACTCACTTTGGGTGCCTTGAGGTGGATACCCTAACCCCAAGCAGCAGGGCTGAGGCACCACCCTCCCCCGCCGATGCCCTCCGCCCTACACCTGCGTCCCCCGTTCCCTCTCCTCTTCTGTGATCCCATTTACTTCCTCAGTTACCATGTCAGAGCACCTTCTTATGCAACCACAAATAAAAATTGGACAACCCTGACTTTGCGTTTCTGTGTTTGTGCTGTGAGGGGCTTTCCTGCACGTGGGCTTGGGTCTAGGGTGGCGCTGCCTTCCTTACCAGGGTGCACAAGTTCTCTTCTAGAAGCACTGGTAAGTGAAACAAGCTTTCACCTCCTGTGTTTTTCTCTACAAATAGGAAACGGTAAAAGCTACTAGGATTTCTTCAAATCTGTTGCTGGGTTAAGATTTTCATATCCACATCTGTAACTGGATTATGTGTCATTTGTGAAATGGTGCATGGCTTCTAAGGAAGGGGTTCGTGTCTGCATTTCCAGTTTTTGGATAGCTGGCACAGCTGAGATAGGGACACCAGATGGGCTTGGGGGCATCTGTGGGTACAGCACATTCAGTCTCTGGATTTTTCCACCTCTGCTTCTAGAGTTAGCATGAAGATTTCTAAAATTTATATATATTTTAGAAAGTATATGTTTCACAAGGAACCTTGCTGTGCAACATTTTTGGGCATTTGTGAAGAAATAACAAGTCCTTGAATACAATCAGTTAACAGAAACTTCAGTGTAGCCCAGTAAGCTTATCAGTTCCACTCACCCTCCATTCTGGTCTCTGCCCTGCCCTTGCTTAGACTGGTAATAGGCTTGCAGCTGTACAGAGCAGGGGCTGTGGTGGCTACTCCTGTCTTTCCAATGTCTCCTTGCCTCTTCACTCACCTACCTACCTTCCTTCCTTCCTTCCTTCCTTCCCTCCTTCCTTCCTTCCCTCCTTCCCTCCTTCCCTCCCTCCTTCCCTCCTTCTCTCCTTCCTTCCTTCCTTCCTTCCTTCCTTCCTTCCTTCCTTCCTTCCTTCTTTCCTTCCTTCCTTCCCTCCTTCCTTCCTTTATTTTCTTTTCTTTTCTCTCCTTCTTTCCTTCTTTTTCCTTTCTTTCCTTTTTTTTCTTTCTTTCTTTCTTGACAGAGTCTCTTTCTGTTGCCAGGCTGGAGTGCAGTGGCACGATCTCGGCTCACTCCAATCTCCACCTCCAGGGTTCAAGCGATTCTCCTGCCTCAGCCTTCCGAGTAGCTGGGACTACAGGCTTGCACCACCACATCCAGCTAATTTTTATATTTTTAGTAGAGACAGGGTTTTACCATGTTGGCCAGGATAGTCTTGATCTCTTGAACTCTTGATGCGCCAGCTTCAGCCTCCCAAAGTGTTGGGATTACAGGTGTGTGCCACTACGCCCAGCCTCACTGTTCTTTCTAACCTGCTCTAGGGTCAGGCTTAGAGGAGAGGGTTAGGATAGGACAGTGAGACCCCAGCCTGTGTGTGTGTGTGTGTGTGTGTGTGTGTGTGTGTGTGTGTGTGTGTATAGATGTTGTGCCAACTCTCTCCCTGCCCCATCTGGCCCCAGAAACCCTCAAATATACTTCCTTTGACCCTAGGCTGGCTACTGATGACCACTCCCATCTTCATGGGTGTCTCATCGTCTCTCCAAGTGGTCCTTTTGGGCAGAGTTGTTTTCAACAACCTTAGGCTGGTTCCCCCATGTAGGAGCCCCGTCCAAGCTCCAGGACACGCAGTGTTGCCTGGAGTCAGTGGAAGGCGAAAGTGTTCCCATCACAGCTCCCCACTGCCCTGTTTTTATTGGCTACTCCCAGTTTCTTTCTGTAGATTTCTCAAGTGTATGCAGCCACCAGTTCCCCTGTTCCCTGACTCTAGGGGATACAAGTGGTTCTCTTGAAGTTCCCTCTTGAGCTTAGCTAAAGGCAGGAAGAAGTGAGGGTGGATCCAGTGGGAATTCTGAAGTAAAACAGGCTGCCTCTCAGCTGCACCCACCTCCACCCTGCCACAGCCTAGAAGCGGGCAGTGGGCTGACCCTGGCCAGCCCAGGTCTGCATCTGGGAGCATGAGCAGCACAGTTGGTTGGGCACCTGCTAGGACGCAGGGGTGCCTGGGCATTGTCGTGGACTTTGGAGCTTCAGCCAAAGACAAGGAACCATATAATCCATCCTGTCTCTTAGATACTTAGGGCTGGGCACAGTGACTCTCACCTGTTGTCCCAGCACTTTAAGAGGCTGAGGTGGGTAGATCGCTTGAGCCCAGGAGTTTGAGACCAGCCTGGGCAACATAGCAAAACCCTGTCTCTACAAAAAATACAAAAATTAGCCAGGTGTGGTGGCATGAGCCTATAGTCCCAGCTACTTGGGAAGCTAAGGTGGTAGGATCACCTGAGCCTGGGGAGGTCGAGGCTGCGGTGAGCCAAGATTGCACCACTGCTCCCCAGCCTGGGTGACAGAGTGAGACCCTGTCTATAAAGAAAATAAATAAATAGATGCTTAGCATTTATTATTTTTACCTCTGTTTTCAGAGTCAATTGAGGTTATAAAATTTGATAAGACTGTTTTAAATTTTTGAGCAATTAGTAGAAGTGAACAGAAAATTCCCTGTGATGTAAACTCACAGTTGACGTGTTGGTAGCATATTCTGAGAGTGCAGCTTGAAGGTGCTTATGTTTTTCATGCTGGTAATGGTTTACTTATCCCTCTGATATGGAACATTCTGTGAGTCGGGTCCTGTTCTTAGTGCTACTCAAGCCGTAGGCAGCAGGCCTGCTCCATTACTGGTAGCTTATGGTTCCTATTTTCTGCCTCCCTGCTTGGCAGCAGCCCTCTCATTTGAGTCCAGATCAACCTTGTCTGGGGTGCCCTGTAGGCAGGGAACCTGCTTAGGAGGGAGGCCTGTGTTCACAGCTGCCTCCTTGCTTCTTCCCTTGTGTCCAGACCGAGCGTGTGCCGCTGGACCTCAATCCTCACCTGGAGGAGACACTGGACTTTGGTGAGGTGGAAATGGAGCCCAGCGAGGTAGAAGACTTCGAGGCTCGTGGGAGCCGCTTCTCCAAGTCTGCTGATGAGAGACAGCGCATGCTGGTGCAGCGTAAGGATGAGCTCCTCCAGCAGGCTCGCAAGTGAGTCGCTTCTCCAGCCACGCTTGGCATAATCCAGGTCAAAAACCAGTGGCTAAAGGCCGTTGTCAGGCCCATGTCTTCTCTTTTTAAACAGATGCCAACCGTGAAAAGCCAACATGCCACCCCAAAACTCAGATTTCAAGCCTCTCTTGAAAAACCAGAGCATCTGATAACACTGGGCCCTGCTGGTCTAACTCTGATGCTAGTGTCACTGGTCATCTCCCCTGGACCCCTTTGGCCATGCTTGCCAAGAGAGCACTTGCGTGTCAACCTGTTCTGAGTCCTTTATATGAATTATTTTAACAGCTCTAAGAGGGAGCACTGTTAACCCATTTGGCTGACATACAGCTAAAGAAATGGAGGCTGGAGAGGTTAGCACTGGCCTGGCCCTGGCGTCTCCTCCCAGGCCCTCCCTCTTGACCACTCTGCCTTTCAGCCAAGCGTTGTGAACACACAGCGCATCTGTGTGTCACACCCCCAAGGCTGGTGGCAGCTGCAGCAGGTGCGTCTTGTGGATAGAGGGGTTTTGTTCCAGCTCTTGAGGACAGGGCTAGCACTGCATTCATCCAGTGGGTTTGGGCCCTGGTGGACCCTGTCATTGTGGGGGTTCCGTGCTGCGCCTGTGGTTGGAGGGGATGGGCAGGGAGAGGCAGCGTGGAACAGCACTGGAGAGTTCCTCCCTGGTGCAGAGAGAACTTGTGCCCATCTGTTGGGGGCTGGATGTCTTTGTCATGGGTGGTGCTGAGTGACAGCTTCATGAAGGTGCCTGGACATGGGGAGATGTGAAATCAGCCTTCTGGATGTGTTCCACAGTTCCCGTGTCTCCCATGTGAGAGAAAAAACTTCTGTTTTTTCTAGGCGTTTCTTGAACAAAAGTTCTGAAGATGACGCAGCCTCAGAGAGCTTCCTCGCCTCGGAAGGTGTGTCCTCCGACCCCGTGACCCTGCGTCGAAGGATGCTGGCTGCTGCCGCAGAACGGAGGCTTCAGAAGCAGCAGACCTCCTAGCGCTCCCTTGCCTTCCTCAGCCGCCTCCTGCCGAGGAGGCCTGTCCCAGTTCTGCTCGCCGCGTGGAGAAGCGGGCTTGACTGCATTGCCGCTGTATAAAGCATGTGGTCTTATAGTGTTTGGACAGCTGACAGATTTAATCCTTCTTTGTAATACTTTCTATGTGACATTTTCTTCCCCTTAGAAACACTGCAGATTTTAACTCTAGCCATGATCTCTTCTGGTGTTGACTGGACGGCCTGGGGTGGGGGACGGTCAGAAGGAGTGAGCAGTCGCCTGCCTGCAGCAGGCAGCTTCAACTCCTGCCTCATGCGTAGATCCCACAAATGCAGGTGTCCTGAGGGCCACATCCAGCGGGAAGAGTGTGGGGGAGACGCCCAGTGTGAGCCCACCCCCACATCATGGGGTAACATCTGTTAGCAAACTGCTGTCCTTGTGGAAGCATGCAGACTGTGCCAGAGGCCAGATCCATGGGCTCCTGGACCCCTGAGCCAGCAGGGCAACTTGGAAAAGGAACTCTTGGTTCAATACCTGAGGCAGAGGGGGTAAGGCCCAGGGCTATAGGTGTGACGGAATCACCCATTTCTGTCCCACTACATCCGGGACTTTCCGAGGCCCTAATCCAAAGCCAGCTTGATTTCCGTGACTCTGGTGCTCCTGCATCTCATGAGTGCGTGCCATGGGTCCCCTCCCCTCCCAGCATTTCCTTGTCCCCTGTGGACCTGGGGAGTGTTAAGCAGCAAGCTTTGGTTTATGGTTTTCATGTATTGGTCAAGTAAATTAGGCAATGCCAAAGCCTGTGGGTTTGGTCCTTGAACAAGATGTGGGCCTTGTGAGATGGGAGAGTAAACCTTGAAGGGCTTTACTGAAGAAATAAAAGATAACTTTTGTATCTTTTACCCTGGGAGCGCCGCATTTTCATAGCTGTGTTCTTCCTGGTTTAATTCAACAGAGACGGTAAGGTGTGAACCTATTTGCCTTGGAGCAGGCCCAGGTCCCAAATCTCTTCAAATTCTTCACGTTTAACTTTAAGGATTTGAACCGTGCAGTCATAGGTTATAGACTTCAGTTTTATGCCCCATTGGATTCCTTTTTTATTTTTTACTGTTTGAAAGATTTGTTTTGTGGTAGTCCTTTTGGGAAGAATCCAGTATTATCCATAATTATTGGCAAAGTTAAATGTATTTTACATAACTGAAAGTTTTTAGAATGTTGAAAAGTAATTGAAAAAGGTGATAGGTACATTTTTAGGCAAAGATAATTTATTTCAATAAATCTTTCAAAAGCCTTACCTTGAAATGCTGTTAGTAAATTTCTGTGATTTAAAAAAAAAATTTTGTTTTGCTGAGAGCATAGCTATTTGTTTTTATTGTAAAACAATAATAATAATAATAAAAAGCAAACTCTACTAGTGTGTTGTGTGTGGCCGGAAGCTAAGGCAGCTTTTTCCAGAAGTGCCAACGTTCAGTCTCATTTTGATTTGGATTTTGTGTGCACTATTTTGGTTGGAGGGTTTTTTCCATCTTTTCGAATTGAGAACTTTTATTTTTCCTACTAGTATATTTGGAGAGGGCAGAACTGAATTTTTCTTTCCCTTCTATTTATATCTTTTTTTTTCAGGTAAGTGGGTAGCAAAAGATTCTTTTACTCTCCTTGAATTATGTTATACTTTACATGTTGCATCCATTATAAATGCTGCTAATTCCATGTGTTTGCCTGTTTCTGATGTGTGAAAAGAAAAAATTGTTTGGATCGATTTTAGAGGGTCTTGACACGTAAAACAACCATACCACACTGTTCAGAGCAGGAGCTTAAGTAACTTAAAATGACCCAAAAAGTGAAGTCCTCAATCCGCCCATCCATTTCACACCTGGACCCTTGAGGGTTTTGCCACTTCCTGGGGGCATCCAGGTGCCTCAGGTGCTGAGGGCAGTTATGATGGTAGGCTTCTCCTCCCAGGACCCGTTTCACTGCCCTGGATGGCTGCAGGGTCAGGCAGATGGCCTTCACGCCCAGTGCCTGGAAAAGCAGCGCTCACGGTGGGCTGTGGGTCCAGGTTTGTAAGTGCAGCACACGGTGTGGCCGGGTGCTCTGGCGGATGGTGGTTGAGCTGCGCCTGGCCTCTGTGGGCTCTTTGGGAATGAGGCTGTGTTGCCTCCTCCATTTTCTTAGTGGCCCTGTTTTGTTGACCTCCTGGGTTCTCCTGAGTTTTTGTTTTGTTTTGAATTTTGAGGCTTTTATATACCACAGAAGATGATGGAGCATGTGGCTCTTTCACTTGTGTTGATGTGAATCCAGGTGCCCAGGCGGCCTCTTGGGCTAAGTAGACAAAGTGCCCTTTTATCTGTAGCCAGCAGACTTGGTCCTCTCTGTGGTGGCTTTCAGTTCTGCTGGAGCAGGACACATGGAAAAGGAAGCCGCGGCCTTGCCAACAAGCCCTGGCAAGGAGCAGTGCCCGTCCGCCTGCCCTCAAAGGCCCTCCAGCATCTGGGGCCTCCGCCTCAAAGGGCTGCTGCTTTTCTGTTAGGTTAGACGTGGCTCCAACCTGGCTGATGTTAGAATCACTGGGGAGCCTTTAGGTGGAATCATTTACTGTCAACAACTGCGGTGAGCCGCCTCTGTCAGCCATCACACATGCAAGGTCAGGCCCTCATAGTGTGGGACAGAGCAATCTCTGCAGCCAAGGAGATCCAGTCACGAAATACAAAAGGG
Source organism: Cacajao melanocephalus (assembly GCA_963573385.1). Lineage (NCBI taxonomy): Eukaryota > Metazoa > Chordata > Mammalia > Primates > Pitheciidae > Cacajao > Cacajao melanocephalus. The sequence goes on along the minus strand of CAUYLG010001738.1, from coordinate 13,194 downwards.
CAGAGTTGAGAGGAATCTGTCTGCAACTCTTGGGGTCCTGTGGGGGGAAAACAGGTTTCTCCCCAGAAGAGGAGTCTGTGGTGCTTTTTCTGTTTTCCTTAAGGGCTCTTGAGTCATTAGAGGTCCCCTCTAGATCTTTCCATGTGGTACCCACGATGGCAAAGAGGAAGAAAGAGGAGGGAGGAGGGGAAGTAAGCAGGAGGATGCTTAGGAAACGAAGCACACAGAGAACAAACACATATTTTTTTTTAAAGAGGGGGGTTCCAGTTGACTAGAAAATATTGCCGAAACAGGATCCCAAAAGAGAAGAAGTAGGAAGGCCTTACCAAGGTAAACATATATCTTGAATATCGGCTTTTAATTAATAAGCTGACTTCTAACTGTAGAGCTCTTTAAAAAAAACTCAAGTCTCTCATTACCTGATTTTAGCTGGGACAAACAGCTGATATTTCTGGATTTTGAGTCTTTTTAACCAAAGATACTCTCCCAAGTGGCAAAGCCTTATCCCCAAACATCAAAAGTCACGCAAATATCAAACCAAAAGGGACTGATTCTCTGGGAATGGAATCAGCTGTAGCAGTGAAAGTACCAGTTTTTTTTTTTTTTTTTTTTTTTTTAATCTTGCAGGGGATCCAAAGCAGGCAGTTTGAGCATTTTAACTGATTTCAGATCTGATCTCAGCTGAAACGTTACTCGGATCATTCTCTGGATGTTAGCATTCCAACATCAGGGTCAGTCATTAGTCCTGGTTTAGAAAAACAAATGTGTGAGATCTGCATTTTTATAATCTCGATGGGTTGTTTTGTGTTCATTTCACCCCTTTAGACAGTTACTCTTTTAATTACCTTATTGCCCTAAGCAACTGCCCTCTAGGCAACAAAGGTGCATCTTGAAGCCCCGTCTTCATTGGGTGGTCTAACTGGGTGAAAAACGGTTCGGGAATCGGCAGCCGCCAGAGCCAGAAGAGGTTCACAGCGACTCAGACTTTCTCAGTATGAGTTTCAGGGCAGAGATCAAAGACCCGGAGGGTTTCCACAGGTGGCGATGATAGATATCTTTTTGTTTACCTCCCGAATAGAGGCAATTTTCTCTGAATTTCTTTTAGAAGCTTTTTAGGTGCCATTGGAAGTAAGTCTCCTATTTGATTTGGTTCTAAAACTAGCTTTTTCCAATTGTGTGCGCAGATAAACTAGGGGGGGAAAGGAATCACTGTGGAGCTTTAAAAATATATATAATAGATAGGTTCTGCCACCACTCTCCTTGCTCCAATTTAATTGGCCTTTTTGCTGCATCCTTTCCAAAAAATGCTGCGACCTCCCGTCTAAGAAAAATGAGGCAAAGAAACTTCTGTTGGTTTTGTCTGCAAAACTCATTTGAAAGTTGACAAAGAACCCTATTAGAATATGGCTCAGTTTTAGAGAAATTCAAATATGCCATATATAGAAAATGTTAGGGTTTCCTTCAGCCTTCCATGTGGATCTTGGTTTGTTACAAAGTCAAGCTGTGGCCTGGATTGCAAACCTTCCTCTCAATAGAGAGGGTAGGTCATGCGCTCCTTTCTGCAGGTAACAAGTTGGAGTTTGGGGAATTGGGGGAAAGCGGAAGAGGTTTAAGGGGTCCCTGGACTGGTTGGGTATTTCTAACAGTACCTCTTGTTCTTCCATAGTCTCTGAAACAACGTCCCCTGCCTCCACTCCCTTGATTCAAAAGACTACTGGAACTTGCCCAGAGAGGCCTTTCTGAGCCTGTAATTCCCATTTGTTGGGATATGGAGAGGATTCCAGGTAACTGACCTCTTGGGAGCTCCCCCGTCTCACTGAAGACACCATGACGCATGATGCTTTTGGCTGCTTGGCCAGTAAGTGGCACGTGCACATTATGCAAGGATTTCAGTGGGCTGCTGTTGCCTCCAGGTCCCTGTTGCAACCGATTTGCTAATTATCACAGCAAAAGCGGGCGATGTAGGGGGCGGTGAGACCTACAGCCTGGGGGAGGTACAGGGATCAGACTCCAGTGCCCCACTGCATTTCTGGGTTACCCACTGTGTGTCCAGCCTGCAGGGGGCTTCCTGGCATCCAGGTGCAGTCAGGGCACAAACCGAAGGCAACCTTCCTCATCAGGCTGGGCCGAAGTTCCTCCTGGGCAAGTGAGTGGCTGGGACCTCTTGGGTGCAGATGGGCTCAGGCAATTGGCCTCATTCTTGGGACCACCCATCTTCCCACTGTGGGGGAACCACTACCTGCAGAAGAAACAGGATCCTGCATGATAGGAGAGGGGGCTCACTTGCCCTCCTTGCATTTCTTCCTTCCTACGCCTCACTTCCACCTCACTCTTGAAAGCAAAACCTGGTGAGGGTGAGAAGGCGCTGGGCACTAGGAGGAGAGGGCATCGCAGGAGAAAGTGGCAGCTCCCCTGCCCTCGTTCCTAGGTGGCGCTTGGCAGCAGTCGCCTCAACTGTGCTCTGAGCTGGGGCCCCAGTGACAGCACTGAGGAGACGGGCAGGACCTGTGGGGGACTCCTAGCCACTGGCCTCCCAGCATGTGTGGCTGAGTCCCTCCTTCCCTCTCCTGCCAGAACGAAGCCCAACCCATAAAACCATCGTTGGAAGGCACAGGGTGAGACTCAGGAGTACAGACAAACATTCTCTTTTATTGAGCTACACAGGAATTTTCCATTAGTCAGAGAAGTAGACTGGCAGTGTGTAAGATATCACAGAAACCTCACCAATTGGGAATAGAAAGGCTTACAAAGACCCGTGGGCTTTTTTTTCTTTTTCCTTTTTTTTAAAGTTTTTTTTTTTTAATTTTTTTTCTGTTTTGTCTTTTTGACTCCTCTTTATTTGAAATGGCTGTGACTGGTCTTCTTCAGCAAAGATTAAGTCTTAAAAGTGAAACCGTGAAGAGGTTTGGGGTTTGGATATTAGTCAAAGTAGAAATGACAGGATTGGTCATGAAAACGGTGGCTTTAATGTAAACACTACATTCCATCCTTTTAAAATTTTTTTGTGGTTTTTTCCATCTTCTGGTATTTAAAAATTTGTTTTTTGTTCTTTTTGTCTGCAGCACAAACATCCCCACATGAGAGAGCAGACACAGGTCACCAAAAGAAAGGCAGAGGTGGGAAGGGGCGCACGCACGAAGGAGGGCGTCGGCAGGGACCGGAAATCCAACACGGCAAAGGGAAAAAACCACAACCCGTTTCCCAAGGACTAGGAAAACTGATCTGCGGGGGGTAATACATCGTACTCAGCAGGACAAAAAACAAAAACTAAGAAAAAAAAAAACAAACCCACAAAGGCTATCCATAGAGAGGGGGTCGGTGGGCAGATAATGATTGTTTTCTATGGGGCTGGATTTCCATATACGATGGGTGTTCTTTTTGGCAGCTACTGGCCAGTGAGAGCTGTGCTTTTTCTATACAAACCTGGAGTGAGTGTGTGGCGGGAGTGGCTTAGGGCCGCAAGGTGGCATCTGTGGTGTCTGGGCGGCCGGCAGGCAGCAGGGTTTGCAGTGGCCTGTGTGGCCTTCTGGAAAGCCTGACCTGAGCACACTCTGCGGACCAGTGCACCGCACGGGAGCCCCAGGCGGCAGATGGACCCAGCACCCCAGCAGGAGTGCCAGGGGCCGCACCGCAAGGTGGGATGGGGGCAGTCATAGGTGCAGATAGGTATGTTTATTTTGCAAGAAAAAGAAAAATATGGATGAAATGGTGAGTTTTCCTTTTTTTTTTAAGCTACAAAGCACATGAGAAATTTTTTTTTCCTTTCAAATTCTAAATGTGAAGACTCAACTAAAACCGGATTCTACAGCATTCTACAGAAATACACAGCCGTCAGTCACTCTGGGGTCGTAGGTTAGACAGGGGCTTGATACAGAAAGGCTGTGTGTCTTACAAAGGCCAAAAGGTCATGCTACCAGGAGATCAACGTCAACAGCAAAGAGTCCGTGAAGCAGTCTGTAGAGAGAGAGATAAGGGGTCCAGTCTGACCATTTTCTTTGATTTTAAATAACAACCAACCAACCAAAAAACCCTAGAACATTTTGACTAATGCTGGGATGGGGCGAGATGGGGCAGCAGCACGAGGGGTCAGAAACCCCGCTGGGGCCCATCCCCGGCGCCTAGGGAAGCCTGGCCCCCCAGGACCCTGACTCGGGTCAGGCCTGCAAGTCCGGCCCTCCCCAGGCCACGCCTGCCCCCCTTGCTCCCCGCCTTCCCACATGCCCTCTTGGAGCGGGGCTGGCTTCAACTCTGCAGGTGAACTTCAGTCCCCTCCTGTCAGCTGCTTTTAGAAAGCAGACCAAGTCTCCCTGTTCTCTGATTCTTGCCATCTTAACATGAAAAAAGAAAACTCAGGAGACAGTGGATTGGTCGGAGCAATGATTCTTCTAGATTCCTGAAATTAACAACCACCACCACCCAAAAGAGAAGCAACCTTAAATTGTTCTGTCGTTGGGAGTGTAGGGTAAGGTGAGGCTTAGGGCATTGGCCGTTTCTGAAAGGGTCTGGAATTTGCCAAGAGCAGGACGGAACTGAGGGCGCAGAGGCTCTGAGGGTGGAATGCAGAGAGCTGGTTGGGCCAAGGCCAGGCCTTCTCTGCCATTCCCTTGCTCTCAGAAATGGGGCTCAGAGAGGAAAACCCTGGGGCTATCCTCAAAAGGAGGGACTTCCAAACCAAGTTCCCATCTGGACATGTGTGAATGTGTATACACACACACACGTGCATGCTCACGTGCGGTCCCAGGAAAACCTCGAGTTATGGGATGGTGGTCAGTTCTGTCCACAGCTCTTTCTAGTACAAACTAAAAAGATTTTTTAAATATATATTTGTATATATATATATAAGGTTTTGTTATGCCTTTTTAAAGTTTATTTACCAACTTGCATTTGTTAGTGGGGTGTGTGTGTGTGTGTGTGTGTGTGCGCACGCGCACGCAAGCTGTTCTGTGGGTGCTGGAATCATTACCAAATAGGTTGCTATACAGGACAAGAGGTCAGTACAAGCCGCAGCCCCGGAGGTTGTTGGCAATGATGATGTCGGTGACGGCGTCGAACACCACCTGGATATTATTCGTGTCTGTGGCACAAGTCATGTGACAATATATTTCTTTGTTGGGTGAGCGGTTTTTGCTTTCAAATTGTGCTTGGATGTAGGCGGCTGCATCTTCATAGGTATTGGGGCCTGTAACAAGACACAGAAGAACAGGGAGAGGCCCTGGTGAGCGCTGTGGGTGGACAGAGCTGGGGACATGGAGACAAGAAGTGGGTTGTGACGTGTCCCAGAAAGTGGGATGAGACAGGAAGGGAGCGGTAGGAACTGCCGGGCAATTTCAAGCTGTAGTTACATTTTAAATTAAACAACTATTCGGTTGCTGCAAAAGTAATTGTGTTTTTGCCATTTTATATATATATATATATATTTTTTTTGAGATAGTTTTACCATTTTATATATATATATATATTTTGAGATAGTTTTACCATTTTATATATATATATTTTGAGATAGTTTTACCATTTTATATATATATATATATATATATGCCTATCTATATATATATATATATTTTTTTTTTTTTTGAGACAGAATTTTGCTCTTGCCAGGCTGGAATGCAGTGGCATGGTCTCAGCTCACTACAACCTCCACCTCAGGTTCAAGCAATTCTCCTGCCTCAGCCTCCTGAGTAGCTGGGATTACAGGTGCGTGCCACCATGCCCAGTTTATTTTTGTATTTTTAGTAGAGACAAGGTTTCACCAAGTTGGCCAGGATGGTCTTGAACTTCCTGATCTCAGGTGATCCATCTGCCTCAGCCTCCCAAAGTGCTGGGACTACAGAAGTGAACCACCACGCCCGGCCTTGCCATTACTTTTGATAGCAAAACTGCAATTACCTCTTTTTTTTTTCTGAGTTGAGTCTGGCTCTGTTGCCCAGGCTGGAGTGCAAAGGTGTGATCTCAGCTCACTGCAACTTCTGCCTCCGGGGTTCCAGTGATACTCCTGCCTCAGCTTCCTTAGTAGCTGGGACTATAGGCATGTGCCACCACGCCCGGCTGGTTTTTGTATTTTTAATAGAGAAGGGGTTTCACTGTGTTAGCCAGGATGGTCTCCATCTCCTGACCTCGTGATCTGCTCACTTTGGGCTCCAAAAGTGCTGGGATTACAGGTGTGATCCACCGTGCGTGGCCTGCGAAACTGCAATTACTTTTGCACCAACCATACACGGTCTGAGCATTTGCCTGGCCAGAGACGGCAAAGACTTGGACATTGCAAGATCTCTTACTGTTTTCACACCAGATCCACCTGGGAGCCCTGCCTGGGAGGGCAGTGGCTACAGATGACCCTTTAGGTTCCTAGATGAGCAGATTGAGGCACCGCCCCGTGGTCTAAACCAATCCTGCTGATTCCAGCAAACAAAAGAAAACAAAGTCTGGAGGGGGCCTGCCCAGGAAGGTGGTGGGCAGAGGGACCTGCGCTCCCTCCTCACTGGTTTCCTCTAAGAAGAGGCCACTCGGCAGGGCTGGCAGCATATCCTTAGTAGTCGTGGTTCTTGAGCGAATGACCAGGACATGGGGGCACTGGTGTCCCCAAGGCGGGAAGTTTAAGGGACATCAGCATGCATGATGCCAATGGGGGGCCCTCTGTCCCTGCCAATTCCTTGGGTGTCCCCTTGATCCTGGCTGGGGCTGGATGGGGCTATCAGGGCACACCTGTGGTTAATATGACAGTTTTTCAACCAGTTGCAACCCAAGCTCTCGTGGCTCTGCTGTGTAGACAGTTTTCAATTAAAGATCCTAAAATATGAACCAAGACAGAAGTGCAGAAAAGCCCCAAACAAGAAAGATGTCCCATTTCCCTCAGTGCCACTAGGATCTGGCCTGAACGGAAACGATATGCTATTTTCGATGTGGGACGATCCTTCCCTGCCCCAGAGGCCCTGCCTCATCCTCCAACTGTGGGCCAAGGGCACGAGCCGCGGGATGAGATGGTGGGACTGGGCTGCTGGAAGGCTTCCACAGCAAGGAGTGCCTCCTATACTTTAAAGACAACCAGAAGACCTGGCTCCAGCCCTGGACTCTAGGCCAGTGATCAGCAAATATAAGGGGCAAGGGGCAGGGGGTGGGGACATCCTTGGGTGGGGTGTCACGGCAGAGACCAGCTCTAGGCAGCCCAGCAGGAGTGCCCGAACCCACGGGGCAAAGCCTTATCCTTGATCCGCTGGTGCAGAGATGCCAAGGGTGGCTGGCCCGAGCCCACAGCACGGCTGTTAAGGATTGGACAAAGAGGCCCATGTGGACCCTGCCAAGGAGCTTCCTGTCCAGAGATAGCTGAGCCGGGCATAGCTCAGGGTGGAAGGTGGCCTCAGGCAGCTGTCCAGGTGGGAGGAGTGCCCTATGCCTTTCCTGTGTCTGCCGAGCCCAGCATCCTCACACAGCCCTGCTGCAGCCTGGCCATGCTGGCCCACACGTCCCTTAGACAGCTGGCCACCTCCTGCCCCGCCCCTGCTGCTTGTTTTGTGTCCTCACAGGCCTACACTCCACGGGACCACTGCACTGGTGACCATCTGTCATCCATGGTATCATCTGAATTCAAACTGGATCCCTCTGAAGGCCTGGAGAACTCATGTTTCCCAGGTTCTGACTGACCTAGTGCTTGCACTCCACAGCAGTGAGACTGGCCACTCTCAAGTCGGGCCCCAGTGAGACGCTAAACAAGAAAGCGCCGTAGGGTTGGGCCTGCCCCTGAGGGTGGCCTTGGCCTGAGGGGGTCTACTGGGCTCTATCATTGCGGCTAGGAGAGGTCAGCAGTGGCTGCCCAGAGTGGGCTGCAGCCTGGCTCTGCCCAAGGGTCGCCTGGGGCTGGCCTTTTGGGGCCTGTCCTGTGCCCTCCTGCCCTCGCTCCACCCTGCAGAGGGCACCTCCTCCATGACCAGTTCCCTCGCCCTGGTTTCCATCTTGTGAATAATACCAATGGCAGCCACAGCCAGCGCTTCGATAGACCTGGGACCCAGCAGCCGTCCCTCCGGTCACCCTTGAGGTGGGCATAGGGTGGACATGATTATCCACTATGGTGCCCAGATTAGAATGAGGCACAGGTGAATGAGCAACTTGCTGAGCTGCAGGTGGTCTGGCTCCAGAGGCGACCTGGGCTGCCTGCCCTATTGGGACTTTGTTCAAGAGCCTTGAGTGCAGGACACAGTTCCTGGCCCCACCTCTTGCTCTGCAGGTTGGGAGGGGCAAGAATCACCTTGTAAATTCACATTAGTGTAAATTCACATTCTGTGCTCAGAATGAGCTGATGGGCCTTCTTCACACCCTGCTCCCAGCTGTGGGGAAGGGCGCCCGGCATTGACCTCTGCTGGCTGTGGGAGCCCTGTGGCTGGGCCTGGGGACCTGTGTGGCCCTGGGACTGAGTCCACACCCAAAGTCTTACTCTGGGGCTGTCAGAACATGGGTTCCTGGCCCAGCCAACCTGTGCCCTGACCTGGTGGATGACAGGACACCTCCTCTTCCATGGCAGGGTGCTGGCCCTCTGCGCTCTGCAGCCTGCAAAGGCGACTGTTACCCCAGGCACCCCCAGAAGCTTCCCAGCCCCCAGAGGGACCACAGCTGGGCTCTGGCATTCCATCAGCACTGCTTTTAGCCACTAGCAGCACACCAGAGCTGGCCACCCTCTCTCATAGATCCATTTTGAAAGAGTTCATTTGGGGGTGGGGTGGGGGAGGTCTATGATACAGTCCCCTGAGAGCAAGAAAACAGCCCCAGAGAAGGCAGGAGAAAGGGAGGCAGGGATGGAGGAGCCTTGCAGATAGCTGGAGCGGTTGGATTTGGGGCAAAGACCGGGGGCTGAAGAAGAAGGCGAGAGAGGAAGCACGATGGGGCTGGGGTTGGGAAGGGAGAGCAGCATGACGCGGGATGGGGTGGGGTGGTCTGGCTGGGCCCAGGCTGCACAGAGAGGAAGCATGTTCCAGGCACCAAAGCAGGGAGCAGAGAGAGCAGGTGGGGCCAAGAGGCAGCCCAGGCCCACTCACAGGCCACATGTCCACCTTTCGGTTTCATGCAAAGGCGCTGTGTGGCCCTGGGCAGGGGTGAGGGGAGGCCACTGCTGAGCTTACAGGAGGCTCTCCTGAGACCTGTTCTAGAGGGAGAACAGGAGGAAGGGGAAGGCCTTGATCCTGTCCTGTGCCCTGCTCCCCACCATGTTACTCCTGAGTCCCTTGGTCATAACACATATATCTTAGGAGGGGCCGTTCCCACCACACCTAGGGCTGTGTCCTGGAAGCCCAAACCTGGTGGCACAGCGCTGTTTCTTCCTCGCCCCATCACACTCCTGCAGTGGGTCCCGCATGCCAGCTAGCCCCAGCAGTGCTGGCTGAGCAGCCTGTCTCTGAGCCAGGGGAGGGCTTCCCCCTACACAGCACTGCCTGGCACCCACCTGTGTATTCAGGAAAGCAGATGGTCAAAGGCGACTTCTTGATCTTCTCGCCAAAGAGATCTTTCTTGTTGAGGAAGAGAATGATGGAGGTATCGATGAAGAACTTGTTGTTACAGATGGAGTCGAAGAGCATGAGAGACTCGTGCATGCGGTTCTGCGGCCGCAGGAAGGGAGGAGAGAGGACAGACAGCGGGAGGGAGACACAGAGACAGGGAAAGAGAAGGAGAGGATTAGGCTTGACAGAGAGGGACTGGGCTATGCGGCAGCTCCTCCCAGAGGCCGCCAGATGGAACTTGAGTCCGTCACACCTCACAGCACATCTCACTCCCTGCTTCCAGAGCACCCGTCATGTCAGGGCCAGAGGCAGAGACTAGACTTGGCACCAGCCATGGCTCTCTGGGGAGGCTGAGGACAGGGTGACCCAGGCTTCCTCACTGCAGAGTTCCCAGCTATGCGAGGGTCTCCCAGCACACTTCTGTGCATGCCTGTGTGTGCGTGCCTGTGTGTGTGTGCCTGTGTGCAGTGTGCGTGTGTGTGTGTGTGTGTGCGTGTGTGTGTGTGTGTGTGTGTGCGGGTGTGTGTGCTGGGAGCAGTGGAAACTGGACTGGAGTGGAGAGCTGGGTTTTGGCCCTTCCTGCCTGGACCTCTCCTCCTGGGCCCATCCTGGGATGGGGGATGTTCTCTGGGAGTGGTGCGAGACTCCAGGCCCCTCCTGTGGTCTGAGGAGAAGTCATGCCAGGTCCTGCCAGCATCCTGGGGGCCACCACTCGGGAGAGTCTCCTGGCACGGTCACTCCAAGAGTGCCTGGGGGACTAGCTGCACCTCCTCTGCCTGGGTCCTGCTCAGTCGCATCTGACCCTGCATGGTGTTCTAAGCAAGGCAGATGTGGAGGGCTGCCCTGCACACAGGAGACTGTTTAGCAAATGGATGAACATGATGAGCACCCCCAAGAAGCTGAACTGAGGGGCCAGCCTTCTGCCCTGGGCAAGAACTCTGCTTTGGGATGCTGAGCACATTCACTTCGGTAGTCTGTTTCTTGGCAGTACAGAGGGCATCTTTCTCTGTGAACCAATCCATTTCCACATGGGGAGGGGGAGGAAGGGACAGTTTCCCTGATTTTCTCCAAGGACCCCATCCTAGCCCTGGGAGCTTGCCCACTGTAAACCCAGCTCCCTGGATCTAAAGCCCAGAGGTGACCCAGGCTAAACTCTACCTCTGAAGTAAGAAGAGTGACATAAGTAACAGGAAAAAGAAGAGACCTGGTGTAGATGCCACTGGACGTTGTTCACGGGGAGATGAACTCCTCCCCAGGGACGAGCACACTGTCAGTGCTGACAAATTGCTGGTTCCTGCCACGCCATCCTCTCTGAGCAAGAGGGCGACAAAGATGAAGTGACCACACCAGGCACCAAGGCCCATGCTGTGCCAGCGCTGTCCCTGCCTTGTGTCACTTAACCTCATCCGCCCTGAGGGCACACCTCGGTGACACAGCTGGGCCAGATCCAGAACTTATGCAATGGGTCTCTCCGGTCCCTATCAGCAGGCTGTGGGGCTTTCGAGGAACTGATGCTAACAACAGCGTGGCAGGCCCCGTGCACCTCATGGCCAGTCCTCCCTTCCGTATCTCTCCCATGCCTGCATCATTTCTACCAGGACACATAAAGGCGGCCAGCCCCAGACCGTGCTCCTACTGGCTAAAGTTGATAGGTGGAGAGGGCAGAGTTCTCGGCTGCCTCTCAGTGGCACCTGGACAGCTGGCACGGCTTTATTCCCCCCCGGCCCCTGGAGCTGAGGTACATGGCACTGCCTTTACATTCTGCTAAACAGATTCAGTAAACTCATATGATCTCATCACCTCTCCTGTCCTCAGTCAGTACATTTCATTCTCAATCCCCAGGAGCACCTCCCTGTCATCTGTGTGATCTCCCTGGGGAGGAGCAGGTCTCACTTGCCCTGAGCCACCTTGTTAGGGTCTGTCCAGAAAAGGGCAGCCAGAGGCTTCTAAGGCCGAGTGAACCCAGATTTAGGGCCTCAGGCTCCCCACACTCAAGCTAATTGAGCCACATATGAGGGCAGAGTGTCAAGGCTCTGAGACCAAAAGGATTCCACAGGAACACACTCCCCACCACAGAGCCACTTCAGCCCGCAGCTGCATAACAGAGAGCCGGAAACCCACAAAACCCCACTCCACAGAGCCACCTGGGCCTGAAGCTGCATAGAGAGCTGGAAACCCACCTCCAGAGCCACGCTCCCTCCTCCACTGCACATCTGCCTGAGCACTGGCAGGAACCACCACTAGGGTGACCTGAGCTGGGAGTGGGGACTATGCCCCTTGGCCACCGAGCTTAGGTGTGGAGAAATCAAGGCTGGCTCGTTCAGGCTCCACAGTTCCACTGGCTAAGGCTCAGCCCCTCCACAGCCCCCATGCCTCAGGGCTGCAGAGCACGACTCTCACGTACTCGCTCTTCCAGTCAGTACTGACTGGCATCTGTGCATGAGGCTCTCTGCCAGGCTGCCCCAAGGACGTAAGAATGACCTGCTCTCCAAGAGCTCAGAGTCTGGCTGGAGAAAGACGACGCACAGTCTGTGGTCTCAGGAGTGGCGGTGCAGGGGAGGGCTTGGGGAGCAGAGGACAGGCAGAACCAAACCTGGTTTTATGGGGAGAGGGCCTTGGAGGGAGCCCCAAAAGATGGCTGATCCTGGAGACTCAGGTGGGGGACAGAGGCAGAGGGTGCTCAGCAGGGCAGTGAGGAGGGGAGCTTCTGCAGGGCAGGGGAGATGCCGGCACTGAGACCCCCACCAGCCCCCCAAGGCCTGACCACCCTCCCTTGGCACACTGCCTGGAACCTGTCACCAAAGAGCCGAGAGCACAGCTCATCCTTACAAGCTCCCCGGAGGAAGGAGACGCCAGGGCACATTCAAAACAGAGATGCTACCATTTGAGAAAAGAGAAAGAATCCAGGGGTCACAGATGGCCGACAGCCCCTGCCACCGACCTCCACCCGCCTCCGGCTGCAGTGGATGCCCAGGAGCAGCAGGAAGCTGTGCCAGTGCAGCCAAGGCCATTGCCGCGTCATCCACAGCAGTGTCCAGGTGGCCGCCAAGCTCGCCAGGACAGGAAGGTGGCTCGGCGCAGAATGGGGCAGCCTCGTGCTGGATGGCGATCCTGACAGGGCACCCAGTCGCCCCAATCCTCTGTCTCCAGCAGAAGTGTGCCTGCTCTGCCAGGCTGCCCACAGTCCTGGGACCAGGACGGGGCAAGGCCCGAGGACACATGCTGGGCAAGCGCACCTGGCAGGAGGTCCCTGGGCCCTGACAACACACCACACTCACGCTAGGAAAGCGGGTACTTTTTATTAACGGCAGGTGACTAATAAATACATTATGGCAGCCAATAAATTATTACAATAACTAGAGATTTATTAAACCAAAAAGTCACTCTTCTTACAAAATTACAGTTAATATGGGGTGGATGGCAGCGGCGGGGTTGGGAGGTGGGACCACTGCACATGAGAAAGACAGCTTTTCTAAGGAGGGCCTGGGGCACCTGAGCCCACCTGGCCTAGAAGGGGGAGGGGTGCATGGGGAGGAAGAAGGTACTCAGCAGGGGCAGGGTGGGGGACGGTGGGCTGAGCCAGGAGATGGATCAGAACCAGCGGAGTAGAGAAGACTAGGAGCAGGAGGGGAGGCCATGGCTGCCCAGAGTTGAGGGAGAAACATGGCAGGAGGGGAGGGGGTCTCAGGAGCAGGGGAGGAGAGGGGAGGGG